>JAVLUX010000022.1:38052500-38287500 GCA_032164185.1 Moxostoma hubbsi | reverse complement strand
GGCTCCTTGCAATCCTGTGTGAAATATGTCAACCCCTAAGTCTCTACGATGTTCTGGTTCAAAGATATGTGATTTGTTACTTGGTTGCTAGGGTAACCACATCTGGTTGCTAGGCAGTTACCAGAGTGATACATATCAAGGCTACTTTCCATCCTGAGTGAAATAAGTCAACCCAGAAGTCTCTCTGATTTTCTGTTGCAGAGATATGTGATTTGTTACTTGGTTGCTAGGGTAATCACATCTGGTTGCTAGGCAGTTACCAGAGTGATACATATCAAGGCTACTTTCCATCCTGAGTGAAATAAGTGAAACAGGAAGTCTCTATGAATTTCTGGTGCAGAGATATGTGATTTGTTATTTGGTTGCTAGGGTAACCCCATCTGGTTGATAGGCAGTTACCAGGGTGATACTTATCAAGCCTCCTTTCCATACTGAGTGAATCAAGTCAACCTGGAAGCTACTATATTGTGGCTATGAAGATTTTAGGTCATTACTTATTGGCTGCTTGATAAAAGAAATCCTCTGAGGGAGAGAGAGAGGGAGAGACGCAGGGCTGACAGGCCCTTTTTTGTCTGTGTGTGTGAAAACGTCAGTTGGGATTTAAATTTCTGAACATTCCGCAATGTTAAGTCAATGGGAGTTTTTCCGAGTTTTGATCGTCATTTTTAGGAAAACCGTAAGTCCGATCAGTTAGAAAAGATATAGCACACTATTCGGGATTAGTCTGAAGGTCTGTGCCGAGTTTGGTGCATGTAGCTTAAAAGCTCTAGGAGGAGTTACATTTAGAAATTTAGTCTCAGAATAATAATAATAATAATAATAAGTTTAAATAGGATTTCAGTAAGTTGGCTTTCTCAAGCCAACCTAATAATAATAAGTTTAAATAGGATTTCAGTAAGTTGGCTTTCTCAAGCCAACCTAACTAGATTAAAAAGTTTGAGTACAAACTTTAGGTTGGCTTGAGAAAGCCTAGCATAAAGTTTGAAGTAGTTGTAAAAGTTTGAAGATTTAAGGTTTTTAGTTTGATGTAATTATAAGTAGTAGTTTTCAAAGTTCAAAGTTTAGAGATTATAAAACCATTCAGTCTATCAAATAGATTAGATAGATAGATAGATAGATAGATAGATAGATAGATATTGACCCTCAGATAGATAGATAGATTGATAGATAGATAGATAGATAGATAGATAGATAGATAGATAGATAGATATTGACCCTCAGATAGATAGATAGATAGATAGATAGATAGACAGATAGATATTGACCCTCAGATAGATAGATAGATAGATAGATAGATAGATAGATAGATAGATAGATAGATAGAGTATGACCCACAGATAAAAAGATAGATAGATAGATATTGACCATCAGATAGATAGATAGATAGATAGATAGTTATTGACCCTCAGATAGATAAATAGATAGATAGATAGATAGATAGATAGATAGATAGATAGATAGATGATAGATAGGTAGATATTGATCCTCAGATAGATAGATAGATAGATAGATAGATAGATAGATAGATAGATATTGATCCTCAGATATATAGATAGATAGATATTGACCCTCGGATAGATAGATAGATAGATAGATAGATAGATAGATAGATAGATAGATAGATAGATAGATAGAGATAGATAGATAGATAGATAGATAGATAGATATTGATCCTCAGATAGATAGATAGATAGATAGATAGATATTGATCCTCAGATATATAGATAGATAGATATTGATCCTCAGATAGATAGATAGATAGATAGATAGATATTGATCCTCAGATATATAGATAGATAGATATTGACCCTCAGATAGATAGATAGATAGATAGATAGATAGATAGATAGATAGTCACTGACCCTTAGATAGATAGATAGATAGATAGATAGATAGAGTATGACCCACAGATAGATAGATAGATAGTTATTGACCCTCAGATAGATAGATAGATAGATAGATAGATAGATATTGACCATCAGATAGATAGATAGATAGATCGTTATTGACCCTCAGATAGATAGATAGATAGATATTGATCCTCAGATATATAGATAGATAGATATTGACCCTCAGATAGATAGATAGATAGATAGTCATTGACCCTTAGATAGATAGATAGATAGATAGATAGAGTATGACCCACAGATAGATAGATAGATAGTTATTGACCCACAGATAGATAGATAGATATTGACCCTCAGATAGATAGATAGATAGATAGACAGACAGATATATTATTTTTTACTTGGTTGCTAGGGTAACCCAATCTGGTTGCTAGGCAGTTACCAGAATGATACATATTGAGGCTACTTTCCATCTTGAGTGAAATAAGTGAAACAGTAAGTCTCTACTATTTTCTGGTGCAGAGTTATGTGATTATTTACTTGGTTGCTAGGGTAAGCCCTTGTCGTTGCTAGGCAGTTACCAGAGTGATACTTTTCAAGACTCCTTGCTATCCTGAGTGAAATAAGTCAAACAGGAAGTCTCTAAGATTTTCTGGTGAAGAGATATATTATTTGTTACTTGGTTGCTAGGGTAACCCCATCTGGTTGCTATGCAGTTACCAGGGTGATACTTATCAAGCCTCCTTTCCATCATGAGTGAATTATGTCAACCCGGAAGTCTCTATAATTTTCTGTTGCAGAGATATGTGATTTGTTACTTGGTTGCTAGGGTAAACCCATCTGGTTGCTAGGCAGTTACCAAAGTGATACTCATAAGGCTCCTTGCAATCCTGTGTGAAATATGTCAACCCCTAAGTCTCTACGATTTTCTGGTGAAGAGATATATTATTTGTTACTTGGTTGCTAGGGTAACCCCATCTGGTTGCTATGCAGTTACCAGGGTGATACTTATCAAGCCTCCTTTCCATCATGAGTGAATTATGTCAACCCGGAAGTCTCTACAATTTTCTGTTGCATAGATATGTGATTTGTTACTTGGTTGCTAGGGTAACCACATCTGGTTGCTATGCAGTTACCAGAGTGATACATATCAAGGCTACTTTCCATCCTGAGTGAAATAAGTGAAACAGGTAGTTTCTACGATTTTCTGGTGCAGAGATATGTGATTTGTTACTTGGTTGCTAGGGTAACCCCATCTGGTTGCTAGGCAGTTACCAGAGTGATACATATCAAGGCTACTTTTCATCCTGAGTGAATAAAGTCAACCCGGAAGTCTCTATGATTTTCTGTTGCAGAGATATGTGATTTGTTACTTGGTTGCTAGGGTAATCACATCTGGTTGCTAGGCAGTTACCAGAGTGATACATATCAAGGCTACTTTCCATCCTGAGTGAAATAAGTCAACCCGGAAGTCTCTCTGATTTTCTGTTGCAGAGTTATGTGATTTGTTACTTGGTTGCTAGGGTAAGCCCTTGTCGTTGCTAGGCAGTTACCAGAGTGACACTTTTCAAGACTCCTTGCTATCCTGAGTGAAATAAGTCAAACAGGAAGTCTCTACGATTTTCTGGTGAAGAGATATATTATTTGTTACTTGGTTGCTAGGGTAACCCCATCTGGTTGCTATGCAGTTACCAGGGTGATACTTATTAAGCCTCCTTTCCATCCTGAGTGAATCACGTCAACCCGGAAGTCTCTATGATTTTCTGTTGCAGAGATATGTGATTTGTTACTTGGTTGCTAGGGTAACCCCGTCTGGTTGCTAGGCAGTTACCAGAGTGATACATATCAAGGCTACTTTCCATCCTGAGTGAATCAAGTCAACCCGGAAGTCTCTATGATTTTCTGGTGCAGAGATATGTGATTTGTTACTTGGTTGCTAGGGTAATCACATCTGGTTGCTAGGCAGTTACCAGAGTGATACATATCAAGGCTACTTTCCATTCTGAGTGAAATAAGTCAACCCGGAAGTCTCTCTGATATTCTGTTGCAGAGATATGTGATTTGTTACTTGGTTGCTAGGGTAATCACATCTGGTTGCTAGGCAGTTACCAGAGTGATACATATCAAGGCTACTTTCCATCCTGAGTGAAATAAGTGAAACAGGAAGTCTCTATGATTTTCTGGTGCAGAGATATGTGATTTGTTATTTGGTTGCTAGGGTAACCCCATCTGGTTGCTAGGCAGTTACCAGGGTGATACTTATCAAGCCTCCTTTCCATACTGAGTGAATCAAGTCAACCTGGAAGCTACTATACTGTGGCTATGAAGATTTTAGGTCATTACTTATTGGCTGCTTGATAAAAGAAATCCTCTGAGGGAGAGAGAGAGGGAGAGACGCAGGGCTGACAGGCCCTTTTTCGTCTGTGTGTGTGAAAACGTCAGTTGGGATTTAAATTTCTGAACATTCCGCAATGTTAATCAATGGGAGTTTTTCCGAGTTTTGATCGTCATTTTTAGGAAAACCGTAAGTCCGATCAGTTAGAAAAGATATAGCACACTATTCGGGATTAGTCTGAAGGTCTGTGCCGAGTTTGGTGCATGTAGCTTAAAAGCTCTAGGAGGAGTTACATTTAGAAATTTAGTCTCAGAATAATAATAATAATAACTAGATTAAAAAGTTTGAGTACAAACTTTAGGTTGGCTTGAGAAAGCCTAGCATAAAGTTTGAAGTAGTTGTAAAAGTTTGAAGATTTACGGTTTCTAGTTTGATGTAATTATAAGTAGTAGTTTTCAAAGTTCAAAGTTTAGAGATTATAAAACCATTCAGTCTATCAAATAGATTAGATAGATAGATAGATAGATAGATAGATAGATAGATAGATAGATAGATAGATAGATAGATATTGACCCTCAGATAGATAGATAGATAGATAGATAGATAGATAGAGTATGACCCACAGATAGATAGATAGATAGATAGATAGATAGATAGATAGATAGATAGATAGATAGATAGATAGATATTGACCCTCAGATAGATAGATAGATAGATAGATAGATAGATAGAGTCTGACCCACAGATAGATAGATATTGACCGTCAGATATATAGATAGATAGATAGTCATTGACCCTGAGATATAGATAGATAGAGTATGACCCACAGATAGATAGATAGATAGTTATTGACCCGCAGATTGTTAGATAGATAGATAGATAGATAGATATTGACCCTCAGATAGATAGATAGATAGATAGATATTGACCCTCAGAAAGATAAATAGATATATAGATAGATAGATAGATAGATAGATAGATAGATAGATAGATGGACAGATAGATATATCATTTTTTACTTGGGTGCTAGGGTAACCCAATCTGGTTGCTAGGCATTTTCCAGGGTGATCCTTATCAAGCCTCCTTTTCATTCTGAGTGAATAAAGTCAACCCGGAAGTCTCTATGATTTTCTGTTGCATAGATACGTGATTTGTTACTTGGTTGCTAGGGTAACCATATCTGGTTGATAGGCAGTTACCAGAGTGATATATATCAAGGCTACTTTCCATCTTGAGTAAAATAAGTGAAACAGGAAGTCTCTACGATTTTCTGGTTCAGAGTTATGTGATTTGTTACTTGGTTGCTAGGGTAACCATATCTGGTTGATAGGCAGTTACCAGAGTGATATATATCAAGGCTACTTTCCATCTTGAGTAAAATAAGTGAAACAGGAAGTCTCTACGATGTTCTGGTTCAAAGATATGTGATTTGTTACTTGGTTGCTAGGGTAACCCCATCTGGTTGCTAGGCAGTTACCAAGGTGATACTCATAAGGCTCCTTGCAATCCTGTGTGAAATATGTCAACCCCTAAGTCTCTACGATGTTCTGGTTCAAAGATATGTGATTTGTTACTTGGTTGCTAGGGTAACCGCATCTGGTTGCTAGGCAGTTACCAGAGGGATACATATCAAGGCTACTTTCCATCCTGAGTGAATAAAGTCAACCCGGAAGTCTCTATGATTTTCTGTTGCAGAGATATGTGATTTGTTACTTGGTTGATAGGGTAATCACATCTGGTTGCTAGGCAGTTACCAGAGTGATACATATCAAGGCTACTTTCCATCCTGAGTGAAATAAATCAACCCGGAAGTCTCTCTGATTTTCTGTTGCAGAGATATGTGATTTGTTACTTGGTTGCTAGGGTAAACACATCTGGTTGCTAGGGAGTTACCAAAGTGATACTCATAAGGCTCCTTGCAATCCTGTGTGAAATATGTCAACCCCTAAGTCTCTACGATGTTCTGGTTCAAAGATATGTGATTTGTTACTTGGTTGCTAAGGTAGCCCTGTCTGGTTGCTATGCAGTTACCAGAGTGATACATATCAAGGCTACTTTCCATCCTGAGTGAAATAAGTGAAACAGGTAGTCTCTACGATTTTCTGGTGCAGAGATATGTGATTTGTTACTTGGTTGCTAGGGTAACCCCGTCTGGTTGCTAGGCAGTTACCAGAGTGATACATATCAAGGCTACTTTCCATCCTGAGTGAATAAAGTCAACCCGGAAGTCTCTATGATTTTCTGTTGCAGAGATATGTGATTTGTTACTTGGTTGATAGGGTAATCACATCTGGTTGCTAGGCAGTTACCAGAGTGATACATATCAAGGCTACTTTCCATCCTGATTGAAATAAATCAACCCGGAAGTCTCTCTGATTTTCTGTTGCAGAGATATGTGATTTGTTACTTGGTTGCTAGGGTAAACACATCTGGTTGCTAGGGAGTTACCAAAGTGATACTCATAAGGCTCCTTGCAATCCTGTGTGAAATATGTCAACCCCTAAGTCTCTACGATGTTCTGGTTCAAAGATATGTGATTTGTTACTTGGTTGCTAAGGTAACCCTGTCTGGTTGCTATGCAGTTACCAGAGTGATACATATCAAGGCTACTTTCCATCCTGAGTGAAATAAGTGAAACAGGTAGTCTCTACGATTTTCTGGTGCGGAGATATGTGATTTGTTACTTGGTTGCTAGGGTAACCCCGTCTGGTTGCTAGGCAGTTACCAGAGTGATACATATCAAGGCTACTTTCCATCCTGAGTGAATAAAGTCAACCCGGAAGTCTCTATGATTTTCTGTTGCAGAGATATGTGATTTGTTACTTGGTTGCTAGGGTAACCCCGTCTGGTTGCTAGGCAGTTACCAGAGTGATACATATCAAGGCTACTTTCCATCCTGAGTGAATAAAGTCAACCCGGAAGTCTCTCTGATTTTCTGTTGCAGAGATATGTGATTTGTTACTTGGTTGCTAGGGTAAACACATCTGGTTGCTAGGGAGTTACCAAAGTGATACTCATAAGGCTCCTTGCAATCCTGTGTGAAATATGTCAACCCCTAAGTCTCTACGATGTTCTGGTTCAAAGATATGTGATTTGTTACTTGGTTGCTAAGGTAACCCTGTCTGGTTGCTATGCAGTTACCAGAGTGATACATATCAAGGCTACTTTCCATCCTGAGTGAAATAAGTGAAACAGGTAGTCTCTACGATTTTCTGGTGCGGAGATATGTGATTTGTTACTTGGTTGCTAGGGTAACCCCGTCTGGTTGCTAGGCAGTTACCAGAGTGATACATATCAAGGCTACTTTCCATCCTGAGTGAATAAAGTCAACCCGGAAGTCTCTATGATTTTCTGTTGCAGAGATATGTGATTTGTTACTTGGTTGCTAGGGTAACCCCGTCTGGTTGCTAGGCAGTTACCAGAGTGATACATATCAAGGCTACTTTCCATCCTGAGTGAATAAAGTCAACCCGGAAGTCTCTCTGATTTTCTGTTGCAGAGATATGTGATTTGTTACTTGGTTGCTAGGGTAAACACATCTGGTTGCTAGGGAGTTACCAAAGTGATACTCATAAGGCTCCTTGCAATCCTGTGTGAAATATGTCAACCCCTAAGTCTCTACGATGTTCTGGTTCAAAGATATGTGATTTGTTACTTGGTTGCTAAGGTAACCCTGTCTGGTTGCTATGCAGTTACCAGAGTGATACATATCAAGGCTACTTTCCATCCTGAGTGAAATAAGTGAAATAGGTAGTCTCTACGATTTTCTGGTGCAGAGATATGTGATTTGTTACTTGGTTGCTAGGGTAACCCCGTCTGGTTGCTAGGCAGTTACCAGAGTGATACATATCAAGGCTACTTTCCATCCTGAGTGAATAAAGTCAACCCGGAAGTCTCTATGATTTTCTGTTGCAGAGATATGTGATTTGTTACTTGGTTGCTAGGGTAACCCCGTCTGGTTGCTAGGCAGTTACCAGAGTGATACATATCAAGGCTACTTTCCATCCTGAGTGAATAAAGTCAACCCGGAAGTCTCTCTGATTTTCTGTTGCAGAGATATGTGATTTGTTACTTGGTTGCTAGGGTAATCACATCTGGTTGCTAGGCAGTTACCAGAGTGATACATATCAAGGCTACTTTCCATCCTGAGTGAAATAAGTGAAACAGGAAGTCTGTATGATTTTCTGGTGCAGAGATATGTGATTTGCTATTTGGTTGCTAGGGTAACCCTGTCTGGTTGCTATGCAGTTACCAGGGTGATACTTATCAAGCCTCCTTTCCATACTGAGTGAATCAAGTCAACCTGGAAGCTACTATACTGTGGCTATGAAGATTTTAGGTCATTACTTATTGGCTGCTTGATAAAAGAAATCCTCTGTGGGAGAGAGAGAGGGAGAGACGCAGGGCTGACAGGCCCTTTTTTGTCTGTGTGTGTGAAAACGTCAGTTGGGATTTAAATTTCTGAACATTCCGCAATGTTAAGTCAATGGGAGTTTTTCCGAGTTTTGATCGTCATTTTTAGGAAAACCGTAAGTCCGATCAGTTAGAAAAGATATAGCACACTATTCGGGATTAGTCTGAAGGTCTGTGCCGAGTTTGGTGCATGTAGCTTAAAAGCTCTAGGAGGAGTTAGATTTAGAAATTTAGTCTCAGAATAATAATAATAATAATAATAAGTTTAAATAGGATTTCAGTAAGTTGGCTTTCTCAAGCCAACCTAATAATAAGTTTAAATAGGATTTCAGTAAGTTGGCTTTCTCAAGCCAACCTAATAATAATAAGTTTAAATAGGATTTCAGTAAGTTGGCTTTCTCAAGCCAACCTAATTATGCTGTTATTTTGCAAAATTACACAAAAAAATTGAAAATATAATTTTATTGTATTTAGGATTCATAAAGCAATACAAATGGCATAAATGATTGAGAGTATGAAAAATATTTGAACAAGACTTCACATTCAGTAAGATATAAGGCTTCAGAGGGTGCATTCTGTTTGATTACGCTCATAAAATTAATTGTGCATGTAAAGAGGTAGATTTATACAACAGTACTCTACACTGTACTTGTGAAGCCACAATTTTCGTCTCCAGAACTGATTTTAAGCCTTTAAGTATAATAACATGGATCAAGGTTTTTAAGATCACGAGAAACATAAATTCAGTCAGTGTTTTTGTGCAAACTTTTGACTTCATAAATAAATATTGTGTGTGTGTGGGCCGGTTTGAGTGGTTTACAGGGAATAGTTTTTTAGGTTACAAACTAGTAATTACAAGGGTATTATGGTATAAATATATATTTTTTTAATGTAAAAATACAGAAAGTTTTTTGTGAGGGTTAGGGGATAGAATCTATAGTTCATATAGTATAAAAATTATTATGTCTGTTGAGAGTCCTAATAAAGATAGCCGCACCAACATGTGTGTGTGTGTGTGTGTGTGTGTGTGTGTGTGTGTGTGTGTGTGTGTGTGTGTGTGTGTGTGTGTGCAGTAAAGAATGCAGAAGATCTTCAGCAAGCAGCACTGGCGGAGTATGGTGCAGATCTTCATGTAGCGCTGCGTGGCCGTAAAGATGAGCTGCATTACTTGAGGAAACTCGCAGAGCTGCTGTTTCCATACGTCATGCCTCCTAAAGCAACAGACTGCAGGTGACTGCAAATCACACACTCATATTAACTACAATACATAGTCAGGTCAAAAGCAATAAAAAGGTATTTTTATTATAACAGAGACTAGAACACTTGGGTTAATGATGCCAAATCGTATGCCACTATCCTTTTATGGCATTATATATCATTGTATATTTATTTTTGCCTGAAAGTCAACCAAAAACAAATGTAGTGAAACACCATCATAACTTGCTGTATCAATATTCACTAAAGAATTCAGTTTATTTGTGATCACAGATGTGGGTTTTGACTATTATACAGCAGCTTCAAATGTTTCTCCTTCATGATCCGAGCTGGAAGTTTAATTAGTTTTACCATGTTGAGACTTTTAAAGGGATAGTTCAACCAAAAAATGAGAATTGTCTCATCATTTATTCACCCTCGTGATATCCCAGTTGTGTTTGACTTTCTTCTTCAGCTGAACACATTTGAAGAAAAATATCTTAGCACTGTAGGTCCTTAAAATGCAAGTGGATGCTGATCAGACCTTTTGAAGCACAAAAAAATCTCAGACAGTCAGCATAACCGACATCCATATGACACCAGCTGTTAAATAAAAGTCTTTGACATGATTGCTTTTGGTGTGAAAAAGATAAATATTTAAATACTTCTAAAAACACTAAATCATCGCTTCTGGTAAGCAGCGGCCTTTGCGTGTTACATAATCGTGTTGGCATGTTCACGCGAGAACTGAGGCACATGCGTCAAAGCCGGAAGAGCAGTGCTGTTTACAAGTGCGTTGGAGGAACATTGGTTTTGGTTTAGATCTGTGTTTGTTTCTTTCTTTACTCACAATAGTGCATTTGTGTGCTTATGCTGGATGTCTCATCCGAGAGAAAAACGTGAGATTACGTCAGTAACTTGGAAACGCAAGTTTGTCACACAAGAGACCTCGTTAACTCTGCGCTCTTGTGATGCCAACCCAAAGCGATGGTTTATAGTTAAAAAGTACTAAAGTAATTTTTTGCACCAAAAAGGATCGTATCACTTTAAAATACTTTTTAATTTTTTGAATCCCCCTTTTCTCCCCAATTTTGGAATGCCCAAATCTTACTACTTACTAGGTCCTCGTGGTGGCACGGTTACTCACCTCCACAGTTGCCTCCGCTTCTGAGGCCTTCAATACGCGCATCTTATCATGTGTCTTGCTGTCAAGGGTGGAAACAGTACTGAAAAATCATACTCAAGTAGAAGTACTGTTACTTCCCAAAAAATGTAGTGTGAGTAGAGTAAAAGTAGCTGTCCTAAAAACTACTCAAGTAAGAGTAAAAGAGTAGCTCATTTAAAAGTACTCATGAGTAGTGAGTATTGAGTACCGGGTTGCAAAATCTATTCCTCATTATAATGAAGACTGTATGCCAACTTTTTAAATACATCACTTATCTATGATAAACACACCACATGAATCTGATTCCAAAAATAAAAGGGAGACATGGTAACAGAAATGAAAAGATGAAAAAGTTATTTTCAATACACTAATCTCCATTTGAAATCATAATGTATGAAACAATTACATTAAAATCAGTTTATGTGTAGGGTCTAAATTTCCCTTAATGCTGACAGAGCTTTATTGTTGTGCATAAAACACGTTCAAACAATGCAATTAATGCAAAATAATGCTGAATAAGCAGGATCACTTGGCATGTCATGTCCTGCACAATAGTGGAGGTAGAGCAAGAATGGGAAAAGTTTTTGGTACAGGGCTACATCACGCTTAAAGAGGAATAATTCACCCAAAAATGAAAATTCTGTCATCATTTACTCACCCTCATGCCATCCCATATGTGTATGACTTTCTGCAGAACACAAATTAAGATTTTTAGAAGCTCTTTTGGTCCATACAATGAAAGTGAATCGGTGCTAAAATATGAAGCTCCACAAATCACATAAATCAGCATAAAAGTATAATCTAATCCATGTGCCTGCAGCGGTTTAATCCATGTCTTCAGAAGCGATATGATAGATGTCGTGAGAAACAGATCAATATTTAATTCCTTTTTTACTATTAATTCTCCTCCCTGCTCAGTCAATCTCCACTTTAACTTTCACTTTCTTCTTGTGTTTTTCGTGATTTACATTCTTCATGAATATCGCCAACTACTGGACAGATAGAAGAATTTCTAGCAAAAAATGTACTTAAATATTGATCGGTTTCTCACTCACACCTGTCATATCAATTCTGAAGTCATGGTTTAAACCACTGGAGTTGTATGTATTATTTTTATTTTGCTTTTATGTGCTTTTTGGAGCATCGACATTTTGGCACCCCTTCACTTACATTGAATGAACCTACAGAACTGAAATATTCTCCTAAAAATCTTAATTTGTGTTCTGAAGAAAGAATTCATTGACAGATGGCATGTGGGTGAGTAAAAGATGAGAGAATTTTAATTTTTGAGTAAATAATTTCTTTAAGTAGCACTTGTGGGACCACATTGTCCTCCTTTTGAGATACAATGTTCAACATTGATTTAGTTCTTGTATCTTTTAAGCCAAGAATAGTTGTATTCTCATTCTAATGCATGATGCACAATTGTCTGAAGTTTGTGACTGGTGGAATTTTCTGCCTGAAGTATTGCTCTGCAAATGTTGATCTTTATAAAGGCTAAGCATAATTATACATTATTTTATCATCTCTACTTTCCTCGTAATTTGTTATACCAATTAACACACTCTACATCAGGGGTCAATATTATTAAAAACGAACAATTTAAAAAAATATATTATAATTAAAAATGTCGCTGTTTTATTTTAATACTTTTAAAGCTACTCAAGTTATTCAGCCAAAAGTAGTGTGGTTTTCTCGTTTCCTTGTTAATGTTGTTTGATTAATAGCCTTTATATGACATAGCCTACGAGACAGTGCTCAATTCACATACATGTACACTTCAAGTTCAACATTTTGATGCAAATAAGCTTTTTGTCCCACTGTAAAATGACTGCATTTACATTTAATCCACATCAAGATGGGCATTGGCGGAATTCTAAAGTGTATTTGATCATTTAGGCGCATTAGTGCTCAGACAATAGCCACCTGTCAATCAAACAGCTCGCAGCTACAGACGTCAGGAAATAAAAAGTCAATCTTTTATATTTTATCTAGATCAACCAACCAGTGTTGTAATGAACATCCCTGTTCTAAATGTATAACATAGTCTATATATAGAAAACTACTAAATTTTCATTGAGGACATCTCTCTATTTTCAGATAAACATCTAGATAATTTTATTGCCTAGCCCTATTGATAGGATTGCATTAATCTCTCACAGCAGCCCAATAATCTCAGTGATAGATAAATTAAAGACACACAGAATCTAGTAAGCAGAAATATGAAATTTATCTCGGCATGTTTCTTCAAATTAGATTAGGATTAATGCTGATATCTGGCTTCAGCCAGTTAAACTCGCATGACACGATCAAGCAATTGGCCTTTTTCACTGCAAAATGCCCTTTTGGTGCGGCCGAGATGTTCTGCTTTATACTGTGCTTGAGGCATTCTCCACATCCATAACAGATGGTGCCAGATCTACAGCTGCCGTTCAAGTTTTTTTACGTGTGATTTGATTGGTGAGACTCTCTAGGCAATGATAGATAAAAATAAACTCAGGACAGGAAAGCAGCGAACACAGACGGTGGGAAAATAGCGCAGTAAAAGTACAGTTACAACACTTAAAATATATTCAAGTAAAAGTAAAATTATACCATTTTTAAACTACTTGTAAAATTTTGGGGAAAAAATAGTTAATTACAGTAACGTGAGTATTTGCAATTCGTTACTTTACACCCCTGCTTGCTGTGCATGACACCGTGGAGACTCGCAGCGCATGACACCGTGGAGACTCGCAGCATGTGGAGGCTCATGCTACTCTCCATGATCCACACACAACTTACCACACGCCCCATTGAGAACGAGAACTGCTTAATCGCGACCATGGAGAGGTTACCCCATGTGACTCTACTCTCCCTAGCAACCAGGCCAATTTGGTTGCTTAAGAGACCTGGCTGGATTCACTCAGCACACCCTGGATTCGAACTCGTGACTCCAGGGGTGGTAGTAAGCGACTTTACAAGAATCGTATGACATTTATGCTGACTGTCTTTGATATTTGGAGCTTCACAAGTCTGATCACCACCCAGTTGCATTTTAAGGACCTTCTGAGTCTAGATATTGTTTTTGTTTTTTCAAATGTGTTCTGGTGAAGAAAGAAAGTCATACACAGCTGGGATATAATGAGGGTGAGTAAATGATTCGAGAATTCTCATTTATGGGTGAACTATCCCTTTAACTTAAGTCTTAATTAATGCCAGCACTAAAAAAAAGCTCTTTGGCGGAAATTGTTTCAATCATGGACAGTGGTTCTACGTGTTTTCTTAAATTAAAACTACCATGTAATCTTAATTGAAATACTTCAAGTAGAGGGAACATAATTGAAACCCAACTAAATTAGACATGTTAAATGAACACAAATTAATCTCATTCCATGATTAACTAGCTAGTTCAGTAAATGCTAGCATGCTAAATGCATGCATTCTAGGGATGTGCAGATCGATACCAAAGTATCGATACGTCCTATACTGATGTTGTATCAAAAATATCGATCCTCACACAAAAATAGAGATTCTAATTTATTTATTATTAAACTAGGGACATTATTATTTGGTTACCACGAACAATAATCATAAGCTTCAAAGTAAATAAATTGGATTAGACTATATTAGCAAATACTTGTGCAGGATGGGAAATGTTTCTTCTTCCACTCATTTTAACATTCATAAATGCTGAAAAACAAGCAGAAAATGCACTTTCACTGTCACAAGACTCGTTCAAACAAGAGGAATCAGTGCCTTGTAGAGGTAATGATAGAAAATCAGAGAAACAGCTTCTGGTCGTGTAGTCTAGGGTATACGCAGGCGTACGTCGTATGCCCTCCTATCTGTTTTAGGATTTTAAGTATGCCCACCTGAAATAAATAATGATATGTATGGCCGACAGATCAACGAGAAGGCTTTTGAGCCAGAACATTTTCAATCTAATAACGCGATGGCGCAGCACATCTTGCACAAGAGTGAATTGTGTTTTATTATTATTATAATTTTTTTTTTTAAATGATTGAGATTCTCTCTAAACATGTGCAGAGATGCACTGGGCAGCACTGCAAGACAGTCAGTCAGACTAAGCTGATCTTGGGGAACGCTATGAAATTGCTCAATGAGTAAAGCAAAATTGCACATTCTCAACATGTACCTGTCCTCAGACTAAGCGAAAGCTCCACTCCTCACCATGATGGTAACCCCCAAAACTCCCAACATTACAGAAAGTCTTCTAAATCTCAACTCAACAAAACATTAAACACTACAAGTCTGCCCTTTTACAATCCTCTTGCACAAAGACACATTATACAACACTTAATGTTAACATTTTCTCTCAATATTGAGTGCCATGCAAAGCATGGCATGGGAATTAGAAATCCCTTAGCCATTTTCAGTTAACCAAACCAAAAATATGAATGTTGTCCCAACACAAATCGATTAAGGAAAGCTTTAAAGCATTAAACAACTTTAAGTTCACTTGGTTACATACATTTGGTAAGTAATATAAACAAGGGAGTAAAACTGGCAATGATGAAAGTTCTTATTTTATTTTATTTTCTAGTTAAAAAAAAGTTAAAAAAAGCTCCTAGTTTTCTATCAAGTTCTAAATAAAAACAGAAAATAATCAAAAGAGAAGAATGATCTTGTTCAGTTAGCAAAAAAAATAAAAAAAATGCATTGCTACTTGGTCATTCGATATACAGTATAAACCATTTTGGTCATTTAATTGGGTAATTTAATATATAACCCTTTTTTTATAATTTGAATAATTTTACTGTGACATAAAATTCCTCATAGCGTGATGTATGATTTTAGTCATTTAGTGGCTCAACCCTTGTATTGGGGTTAGATTTAAGTGTGTAAAACTTACTGTTTAAAAGTGTAACGAGGAGCTGGTCATGTTTTCTGCCACAGTCATTGAAACTCTGTGGTTTATTCTCAGATCTTTGGCTCTGCTGATTCGAGAGGTCATGACAGGTTCTGTGATTCTCCCAATCATGGACTTCATAGCCGACCCTGTGAGTGGAGCACGTGAAATCAGGACATTAACCAGTCTTACCCAAATAGTTAGGCCTGTGCTTCTTTTTTTATATAGCAATAGCGGCATTTCACATTCCAGATACAGTTACCCCAGAGAATTGTTTGATCACTTCAGTCACACTTAATCATGTATTTGAATTATATAACAAAATATCAAACCAAGTAGCATTTATATGAAAGATAGACAGCACAAACACACTTTTCAAGCATAAACAGAAGTTTGTTAGGTTTGAAACAATAAAATAATATATACAGTGGCATGCAAAATGTGGGCACTCCTGGTCAAAATTGCTGTTGCTGTGAATAGCTTAGTGAGTAAAATATGACCAGATTTCCAAAAGGCATAAAGTTAAAGATGAGACATTTCTTTAATATTTTAAGCAATTTTACTTTTTTATTTCCAAATTTTGGGCACCCTGCATGGTAATTACTTAGTAACACCCAGTTTGGCAAGTATTTATAGCTTGTAAATACTTTTTGTAGCCAGCTATGAGTCTTTCAATTCTTGATTTTCACCCATTCTTTCTTGCAAAAGGCTTCTAGTTCTGTGAGATTCTTGGGCTGTCTTGCATGCACTGCTCTTTTGAGGTCTAGCCACAGATTTTCGAAGATGTTTAGGTCAGGGGACTGTGAAGGCCATGGCAAAACCTTCAGCTTGTGCCTCTTGAGGTAGTCAATTGTGGATTTTGAGGTGTGTATAGGATCATTATCCTGTTGTAGAATCCATCCTCTTTCATCTTCATCGTTTTTACAGATGGTGTGATGTTTGCTTCCAAAATTTCCTGGTATTTCATTGAATGAATTCTTACCTCGAACAGTGAAATGTGGCACTGGCTGCAACACAAACCCAAAGCATGATCAATCCACCCAAGTGCTTAACAGTTGGAGAGGTGTTCTTTTCATGAAATTCTGCACCCTTTTTTCTCCAACACCTTTGCTCGTTGTGGCCAAAAAGTTGTATTTTAACTTGATGCATCCAAAATGCATCAGCCTTGTTTAGATGTTAATTTGCAAACTTCTGACGCTGAATTTTATGGTGAGGATGCAGGACGTCTTTTGCTGTCAAACAGGGTTTTGATTGGGCTTTCTAGCAATCCAATGAGCAGTTCTATCTGAAAGTTTTCTTGTTCTTTCAGACCTCAACTTTACCTCCACCATTCCTGTTAACTGACATTTCTTAATTACATTATGAACTGAGGAAACCTGAAAATGCTTTGCTATCTTCTTATAGCCTTCTCCTGCTTTGTGGGCATCAATTATTAGAAGTTTCAGAGTGCTAGGCAGCTGCTTAGAGGAGCCCATGGCTGCTGATTGCTTGGACAAGGTTTGAGGAGTCAGGGCATTTATGAAGCTTTGAAATTTGCCCCACCTAGCCTTTCTAAATGATGATTGTGAAGAGGCTGTAGCCCTAACAAGCTAATTAAGGTGTGATACCTTGGTTAAAGTTATTTAAGAGCTCAAATCCCTTGGGGTGCCCAAACTTTTGCACAATGCTCCTTTCCTTTTTTTTCACTCAATAATGCACTAATCTTGCTTAAAATGTGCATGCCACTGCATACTGTTTAAAATGAAGATAAATGTGATTGACATTTTGTGGTTCTCAAACCTTAGTGTGCAGAACGCCACCTGTGGTTACTCTGTTAGGATGCCTGTGTGAAGTTGACTTGAACTAACCTAATGCGTGCACTAAAATCACCTTGACACCAGTCAGTTAAAAGTCATTGCAAAAATGGCTGAGAACAACTGTAGCAGCAATTGAATGCAGATGCCACATGCTTTGCTATTTTGTATATAATGCATGTTTAGGTGTGGTGTAAGTGTTCAGATACTGCTTGGGTGGCACTACATGTAATAAAATGAAGATAAATGTATATTGTTTGTCTGTGCAGATCTTGTTGTTTTGAATTTTGTAATGAACTGAATTGTTTTTTGTGCAGGACACTGTAAATCACATGGTGCTCATCTTCATTGATGATACTCCAGTGAGTTAACATAAAATAACCCCAAAATCTGTTTAATCACTGTCAATACCTGTTAGAAACTGCAGTCATGTGAAGATCGTGCAATTACATTGTAGTGTTTAATTACGTGTTTAATTTACTTGTCTGTGTTTTGTGCTGTTAGCCTGAGCAGTTGACAGATCCCCCATCTGCACTGGTGCCATTCTTGCAGAAGTTTGCAGACACTCGCAACAAGAAAACCTCTGTGAGTGCAACATTTTATGCAACATCTCAAGTCAACATGAAGCAGCGTCCTCAAACTCATTTTACTTCCACAAAGTGACGTGTTTTAGATTGAAACTGTTTCAGCCCTACCAAAATATAATTTCAATTGAATTAATTACGTGGGTAATATGTACATTTTGAGGATGATATTTAAATTAATAAGAATTTATTAAGAAAAGCCCCTAAATTAAGATGATACAAAGACATTTAGTTAATTTGGCTAACAGGTAAAGCATTAATAGTAAGAGACATTTCAGAAAGTATCTTAAAGGATTAGTTCACCCAAAAATGAAAATTCTCTTATCATTTACTCACCCTCGTGCCATCCCAGATGTGTTTTACTATCTTTCTTCTGCTGAACACAAATTAAGATTTTTGGAAGAATTTCTCAGCTGTTTTCGTTTGTACAATGCAAATTAATGGTGATCAAATATTTTGAAGCTCCAAAAATCACATATGTCATCTTAAAAGTAATCCATACGACTTCAGTGATTTAATCCATATCTTCAGAAGTAATATGAGAGTTGTGGGTGAGAAACAGATCTCAGACTCTAAATTCTCCTCCCTGCTCAGTCTCCACTTTAGTTTCACTTTCTCATTCTTTTTCTGTTTTTGGTGATTCACAGTCTTCATTCATATCGCCCCCTACTGGGCAGAGAGGAGAATTTATGATAAAAATGACTTAAATATTGATCTGTTTCTCACCCACAACTCTCATATTACTTCTGAAGATATTGAGTAAAACACTGAAGTCGTATGGATTACTTTTATGCTCCTTTTTTGTGCTTTTTGTAGTGTCCAAAACTTGCACTGTATGGACCTACAGAGCTGAAATATTCTTCTAAAAAAATCTTTATTTGTGTTATGCTAAAGAAAGTTATACACATCTGGGATGGCATGAGGGCGAGTAAATAATGAGAGAATTTTCATTTTTGGGGGAACTATCCCTTTAAGCAATAAACTGTATATTGTTTGTTTTATTTTGACATCGAATAATGGAATTTCTTTTGAGTTCAGGGGGCATGAATGGTAAATTTGAGTTGTTCATTTATCTTGTTATTTTTATAAGATGTTTAACCAAATGAACATGTAATATTTGGTTGTTGTGTCAGGTGTTGAAGTTGGATTTGAAGGAGATCAGGGAAGAGCAGGATCTGTTATTTCGCTTCATGAGTTTTCTGAAGGAGGAAGGAGCTGTACATGTGCTGCAGTTCTGCCTGACTGTGGGTGAGCAGAGCACATGCATTTCACATTGTACACTGTATCATTTATTTTAATTATTTAAATATGTACATGTTCAGTTTTTTTGCAGATAGTGTTAACTAGACACATTTTTACAGGTATTAATCTTTGATAAAAGTAAATTGTATATATACATGCGTTAAAATCAGTGGGCATGTTGTAATTCAAATTTGGGGAATATTTTACAGCTTGCCCGTATCTCTCACACGGCCAGTTCACCACTAGTGGGTGAAGTCTTCATTTTCACTTGGATTTTCAGCAAATCCACTGTGTTTTATTATGCCCGGGACATGAGTTGTGAGTTATGAATAAGCGTGCACTGCACCATACAATCAGTTTCTGTGCAGAATGTGCAGTTCAGTCGAGTGTGTACCTCCTGAAATGTATACATGACCATTTTAGCCACAGAAAGTGGGGGGAAATATTAGTGGCATTTCAGCCATTGTACAATGGTGCCTGAGTTTGCTCTTGGCAGGCACCAGATACCCTAACCCCGCCCCCCACCCTAATCCTAACGATGTGGAGCCTGAGTAGCCTGCCATGAACAACTCAAGACACCTTTCTCCCATAGCGTGAAGATTCAGGAAGTAAAAAAAACCGTTTTTTTTACATGTTAAACAAAAATTATTAATTGCTAAAACTGAACACGTTACAGTCAGGTCCATAAATATTGGGACATCGACACAATTCTAATCTTTTTGGCTTTATACACCACCACAATGGAGTTGAAATGAAACAAACAAGATGTGCTTTAACTGCAGACTTTCAGCTTTAATTTGAGGGTATTTACATCCAAATCAGGTGAACGGTGTAGGAATTACAACAGTTTGTATATGTGCCTCCCACTTTTTAAGGGACCAAAAGTAATGGGACAGATTAACAATCCTAAATCAAACTTTCACTTTTTAATACTTGGTTGCAAATCCTTTGCAGTCAATTACAGCCTGAAGTCTGGAACGCATAGACATCTCCAGACGGTGGGTTTCATCCCTGGTGATGCTCTGCCAGGCCTCTACTGCAACTGTCTTCAGTTCCTGCTTGTTCTTGGAGCATTTTCCCTTCAGTTTTGTCTTCAGCAAGTGAAATTTGGCCATTACATAACATTCCACTTCTTTCCCTTAAAAAACTCTTTGGTTGCTTTCGCAGTATGCTTCGGGTCATTGTCCATACTCTCCATACTCTTCTCTTCCCATCACTCTGATACAAGTTGATCTTTGTCTCTTTTAGATGTTGTTTGGCAAACTCTAATCTGGCCTTCCTGTATATGCTCCCAATTAGCCAAATAATGAGAAAGAACCAAATGGCTTACCACAGCTATGCAGATGACACACAGATCTACTTAGCCCTATCACCTAACGATTACAGCCCCATTGACTCCCTGTGCCAATGTATTGATGAAGTAAACAGTTGGATGTGCCAAAACTTTCTTCAGTTAAACAAAGACAAAACTTAAGTCATTGCGTTTGGAAACAAAGATGAAGTTCTCAAGGTGAATGCATACCTTGACGCTAGGGGTCAAACAACTAAAAATCAAGTCAGGAATCTTGGTGTGTCTCTAGAGTCAGACCTTAGTTTCAGTAGTCATGTCAAAGCAATAACTAAATCAGCATACTATCATCTGAAAAATATTGCAAGAATTAGATGCTTTGTTTCCAGTCAAGACCTAGAGAAACTTGTGCATGCTTTCATCACCAGCAGGGTGGATTATTGTAATGGACTCCTCACGGGCCTTCCCAAGAAGACCATAAGACAGTTGCAGCTCATACAGAACGCTGCTGCCAGAATTCTGAGCAAAACCAGAAAATATGAACATATCACACCAGTCCTCAGGTCTTTACACTGGCTCCCAGTTACATTTAGGATTGATTTTAAAGTATTATTACTGGTATATAAATCACTCAATGGGCTAGGACCTCAAAATATATTGCAGATATGCTCACTGAATATAAACCCAACAGATCACTCAGATCATTAGAATCACATCAGCTAGAAATACCAACGGTTCACTCTAAGCAAGGAGAGTCTGCTTTTAGCTATTATGCCAGCCGCAGCTGGAACCAGGTTCCAGAAGAGATCAGATGTGCTCCTACAGTAATCACATTCAAATCCAGACTCAAAACACATCTGTTTAGCTGTGCATTTACTGAATGAGCACTGTGCCACTGTGTGTCCGACTGTTTGTACTGTGTTTTATTAGATTTTTTTTTATTCTAAACTGTTTTAATTATTCTTATTTTATTATTCTTGTTTTTTTCTTTTTAATTTCTACTATGTAAAGCACTTTGAATTACCATTGTGTATGAAATGTGCTATATAAATAAACTTGCCTTGTCTTGCATCGCCGTCCAATGAGTTCTGAAGCATTTCAGAATTCATCCTGCTGCTTTTGTTAGCAATCACATCATCAATAAATACAAGAGAACCAGTTCCATTGGCAGCCATACATGCCCACGCCATGACACTACCACCACCATGCTTCACTGATGAGGTGGTATGCTTTGGATCATGAGCAGTTCCTTTCCTTCTCCATACTCTTCTCTTCCCATCACTCTGATACAAGATGATCTTTGTCTCTTTTAGATGTTGTTTGGCAAACTCTAATCTGGCCTTCCTGTTTTTGAGGCTCACCAATGGTTTACATCTTGTGGTGAACCCTCTGTATTCACACTGGTGAAATCTTCTCTTGATTGTTGACTTTGACACACATACACCTACCTCCTGGAGAGTGTTCTTGATCTGGCCAACTGTTGTGAAGGGTGTTTTCTTCACCAGGGAAAGTATTCTTCGGTCATCCACCACATGAAATGAACTCTGGACCTTTTATCTGCTCCTTGTAAATGGGATAATGAGGGAATAACACACACCTGGCCATGGAACAGCTGAGCAGCCAATTGTCCCATTACTTTTGGTCCCTTATAAAGTGGGAGGCACATATACAAACTGTTGTAATTCCTACACCGTTCACCTGATTTGGATGTAAATACCCTCAAATTAAAGCTGAAAGTCTGCTCCACAACTCCATTGTGGTGGTGTATAGAGCCAAAAAGATTAGAATTGTGTCGATGTCCCAATATTTATGGATCTGACTGTATATATACAGTATATATATTTATAATACAAATTTCTCTCGCTTTCTCTCATCTTGGAATTCTTTTTTTACTGAGCTCATCACAGTGTATTCTGGAATTGCCTACCTGGGGAAGGATACAGTATATATGATGCTACTTTAGAATTTGATACCTAAATGATGTATTTTAGGAGGCAATGATTCAGCCTTTGCCCGCCTATGATGCCTTATAATGCCATATCTGGAGGAAGCTCAGTAGGTTTTTAGAACAGACAAACACTATGTTTGTGCAGAGAAGTAACTGATTTTATGCCCTGTGCTGCCCATGTACTGTATAATGCATGTGTGTTTTCTGTGTGCATCTGTATGTAGAGGAGCTTAACGATAGGATCTTGTGTCCTGACTTGAGTGACGCAGAGATGCAGCATCTGCATGCGGAGGTGCAGAAGATCTATCACATGTACTGTCTGGAGGAGAGCATTGACAAGATCAGCTTTGACTCCTTCATCATAGATGAGATACACAACAGTCAGTGTCACAAACACACTGTATCATCTACATCATACTGACTAGGGGTTGCACAGACAACTAACGTAAAAAACACCGTCAGCCGGAAGTCGACTAGTCGCTCGCCAAGTGATTTAAAAAAGGAAATACAGCTGGTGTGAAGCCGCAGTGGCTCAAATATAGACTGTGATGTTCTGTCAGACTCACATTAAAAGACACACACACATAATGCACTTCAGAACTGGTGTTTGACTAATGGGTTCGACTAGTCGACTATTAAAAATCCAGAGTCGTGCAACCCCTAAAACTGACACTGCCTGTCTCCCTCTCACTGTCTCTCTGTCTCTTGTTGTAGTCGCTCAGGGGCCATATACAGGTGTGGTGAAGCTGCAGACCATGCCTTGTCTGTTTGAGGCATATGAACATGTGCTGTCTCTACTCGAGAACGTCTTCACACCCATGTTTTGCCACAGCGATGAGGTAACCTACAGAAAATGTGCTTTTAAGGTCAACATGAAATCAAAATTGACCACATTTACTTATGCGAAATCATCACTGCATGTTCTTCCAACGAAAAACTGTTTTCATAATCTCATAAAACAACTTTCCTTTCAGCTGATAGCACCAAGGGGTTATTGATTAATATTAACCAATAGGCAAATAGCTATTCAGGTGGTGCTTTAGGAGTTTTTTCTTTTTGGATATCAAGTTTCATTCCGAAATTCTTCACATTTCATAAAACTGGTTGTGATCAATGTTTCATGTTGACTTCAAAGGAGGTTAAGGCAGATGTTGTGATTGACCAGTCTGATTTATTGTACATGACATCTCTCTGTTTTCATCCAACCAGTATTTTAGACACCTGCTGTGGGGCGCTGAGTCTCCTGCAAGAAACTTAAAGTTAATCAGGTTAGTATGCGCGCGCGTGTGTGTGTGTGTGTGTGTGTGTGTGTGTGTGTGTGAGAGCGAGCGAGTGAGAGCACAATACACCGCGGCTTTGTTCAGAATGTGATTGTCCATTGTATTTGAAAAGTTAAGGACACTTCTGTTCATACACAGTTTGGTTATTAGAGAGAGTCACAATTACAAGGGAAGAAAACTTCAAGGGCGACTAACACAAAACCTGTCAAGAATATGTGCTTTTAATTTTTCGTTCAAATGAGATATTGTTTACTTGTCTGTGAGCTTGCTTGGGTAAATAATCCAATGTAATGTCTCAGATGTTCAGAAAAAATATGCAGTCCAGTAGAAAAAGCAATATAAACCGATTGTTGGCAAAATATTTTCTCGTCTATTGATGGTGGAATTTTATACATCTGGGGATCTCAGCTATTCAACTGGTGTCCTAGATTGAGCTTCTAGTCAATTCAGCGGCCGACATATTCAACAAAACAGGGAGTAATGTCTATGCACTCTAAATATACACTTGTTGTCTATGGACGAGTGCATGTATGAGTGCTTAGCTGTGTTATAGCGCCACCTACATTTCAGAACAGTATACTGTGATGGAAGGTCATGGAAAAAATTATTTTTCCTATTCTTACTTGCTCTCATCTAGTGGAATGAAATAAGACTTTTTGCAGGGAGCAAACGGAACCAAAATGACATGATTATAAAGTTAGGACAATAACATTGTAAACATATTAACATAAACACTGTATATAAACATATAAACACACTATATATTATTTATGAATTTTCTGTAAATTGAGACCAATTTTTTTGCAATTAGTCCACTGTATGTCGGTAAGGTGAGCTTTTGAATTTGGGTGTGAAAAACTGAAGGCAGCAGCCAGAAAATGCACTAGATTCGAACAGGTTAATTGTTCATTTTAATACTGCAAAACACACGTGGATGATGCCAAATAATATGTGCATGTAGCCTACTTTTTACATATAATTCTAATATATATACACTTAAGAAACATGAGTATTGGTATTTTCCTCTTAATATACAGTATTTTCAGGTTGGTGTATTGCAATACGTTTAGGCTGTTTAGTATGGATTTGTGAATTGTTCAATTTACTATTAATGTATTAACTCTTAATAATAAATTGTATAGAAGATTCAGATTCAAATTCATTAAAACTTCATGTTGTGGATCGATATAATTTTATTTAAAATTAAGACAAATAATATCACGCCATGTGAATACAGTACACATTAACATACTGCTCCATTTGGCGCTCATGGTGAGATTTCAGGCGAATGTTCCTTCTTGATCTCCCAGCAAGCAATGGCGTTGTGGATGGTACAGGGAGATTGGCAGATCAGCAGTGTTATGATGCCGTTAACATCGCTATGTATGCAGTAATTGTAATATTCGTTTATAAAGAAACACTTTAAAACTTATTACGTTGTGTCTGCTTCATCTTTACAAGCAAGGAAGTGAAGGATGCGCATCGTTGTCATGACAAGACAGTCAGCAGCTGTGCGCCTTCTAGCAGCGGAAAGTCTTTTCACCAAATGCTTGCTTGATCAGGATGCATTTGTCATGATATTGATTAATCAACAATTGTTAAGCATAATCAATTAAATTATTAATGTTTATTAATCGACCATCGATTAATCATCATTCCTAATTAAAATGATATATTATAATAAATATAATAATTCAGACATTTCAGTTACATTAGTTACATTGTAGCAGTAAAGCATAGATGGTACAAAATTGGCTTAAGAAGTTCGTTTATATTTTTATTTTAGGGATGTAAATATTGTTTATTTTAGGAATGTGCATGGTTACCATTTTTAACATTCAGTTAACCATGAGGTTTCATGAACTGTTAATCAGTTTTTCACCGAGAGTCAGGACATGGGAATAAAGTATGGTTATTTCAAGTAAATGTTCTCAAACACTACAAAAAATAACAGATAAAAAATAGCAAATAAAGTGCACCGTGAGATTTGAGCATATAGCACAAAATATGGATCTTCAAAGGATAAAATCTCACATTAAAGTCAAACAAAAATAATTAAACTGTCACTGCCTGTATATGCGCTCTGCCTGAGCTGTCACATTTCTGTGATTCAGTGAACACAAGTATTGTCATATTGTTACACTGCTGCGGTTAAATAGCCTCTTCAGGGTGCTTTGAATTTTAAATGTTATAAAATCAAATGGCATTGACCTTGTCGTGTCTAATTATTGTTCGTAAATGTGCACACCAGACAGAGCAAATGGCAAAATCTACAGGTAGCCTGTGGAACGAAATCAAGAAGGGGGAGACGTGAGCCCTCTTTGGTTGTTTGAAGACCAGACGCGCTGCTGCATTCTTGACCATCTGTAAACAAATGTGGCAAAGTCATCAGCAGTCACTGAAATAGTAGGAGGAGGTGGAGGAGAAGAGAATCTGATGTATTACTGATTTTATTCTGGTAATAGTCAACCTTAGCATCAGAAATATTAGAAGAGAAAGACAGCCAGGGGCTTGAGGGTGTGGCACGTGCTGGCCTGGAGGTAGGAGAACAGACACTACCAATGCAAGAAGTTAATGTTGAGAAAAGTGCATTTGCAGCTTAATTTACTTCATGTGAAGAGAAGTGGTTAGTGGAGGGAAGGGATGCAGAGACCAAGGAAGAGAAGTGAGTTGGAGAGAGCGAGCGGAGGTTACGGTGGAAGGAAACCATAGGTGGGATAAGAGAGAAGGTAGAGTGTAGAGAACTGAATGAAGAAATGGTCAGTGAATTGTAGAGGAGGATCAGGGGTGTGCATCCTTGTAAGGTCAAACGAAGTCAGAAGAGCTAGAAAGTCAGCCACTTGCGGTTTGACCAGGTGGAGGTTGAAGTTGAAGACAACCAGCGGAGTGCCATACTCAGGGAATTAGGACAGAAATAAATCTAGTTCTTCTACAAATGCCGACCTGGAGGACGATAGATAACCAGAAAGTGGATTTCAGCAGGATTAGTTGCAGCAATGGCATGATATTCGAAAGATATGTTATTGCAGAGAGATGAGAAATTTTTTATGAGATGGAATTGTGCAAACCAGTCCCTCCACCTGCCCAGTCAGCCAAGAAGTGTGGGAGTAGCAGTGATTTCTGCACTGATCCATGTCTCATGACTTACTGGTGAAGTCCAGGATAAAGTCAGCTTTGTTGGCAGCAGACTGCCTGTTCCACAGGTCAACGGAGAAAGGGATGGTGGTGAAGCTGTAAAAAGAAACGTATGTGTTTTGGACTGTGCTGTGAACAGCGCCGTGGCAGCTGGGGCGTGGTCGAACGTCTGTCCGGAGAGAGAGAGAAAGCGGTAAGGGCGCTTACACCTGACACCTGCAGAGAGAGAGAGAGACTGGTACAAGGAAACCTGCAGCATTTGTGAAACTAGGATGCTTATGTGATTATTGTCAGTATGTGAAGCTAAAGAGTACATGCCTTTAAAACGCATTTGTGTGGTTTTTCAACGTAGAGTTAACAACTGGAATTTACTGAAAGTACATACTGTATTACAAGCATAACAAGGAAATAGTAGTATAAGAAAAAGTATGCATAGTGGATGACTCCTTGGTAGAATCGCTACAGTGAGTTTCACTACTTGCTGCACAACTGAGTCCAGCTCACATATTAGCAACTCAAGGTCAAAAAGTGTTCAATGCCTGAGATTCCAGCAGGATTATTCTAACCTATTCATTGCATTCCATGACATACAGAGGGTGCTGATAGTGTTCTTTCAGCCAATTGGCTGAGGTATGTGTATTGGGACTCTGCAAATGGTCACGAGTTGAACACTGTGGGTTACAGGTGGTCTACTGATTGTCAGTTTAAATGTATCTAGTCTGTTTATGGTCACCTGGTCAAGGAAGGGATAAAAGATGATTGTTACTGAGGCTTGTGGATCTTTTTCCTCTTCCTCTCTTTTTCACCACCTGGCTCTTTTCTCTTTCTCTTTCTAGCTTTTCTCTCTCTTTCAATCTTCCATTGTCTCTCACTCAGGTAGTATGCATACTGGTTTCATCTACATATTTCAAATTTGTAACTATTACATATAAATTGTAACCATCTGATATAACCTTTTAAGACTTATTTGTTATTAAACATTTCATCTTTAATCCATTTGTAGCTTAATTTCACTTTGTAAATAATATTAAAATTTAACATTTAAGTGCTATATATTGCATTACAATAAATTCATAGTACAGTTATAAACAATGCAGATATATCTAGCTATTCTAACTGCTCTTATTCCCGTCAATGGTATAAGTAGCAGAAGGTGGTAATAGACGAGAAATGCACAGTTTTGTACCATCTTCCTTTAAAAAAAAAATTCAGTTCAGTCTTCTTGGCATTCCTTCAGTTTAAACCACTGTGGTTGAAAAACCCACCTTCAGCAGTCATTACTCCAGTCTACTAAGAATATTCTGTCACTTAATCATCACAGAAATCATTAAAAAATGGCCACAAAGAAACCAATTTCTCCTAGAACTCATCATTGACTGTTTTTTTGGAGAGATGAATGCTATTCCATGCTTATTTTATTGAAACAAGAATATCCTGGATCTAACCAGGACAGAGAGAGAAGTGGACACACCAGACTACAGCATTTATTTAAATAGGAAGTATAAGTTGCAACATTATAAATGCCTTTACTACAATTCTTAATAATTTTAATGCAACATTGGTGAACAGAATCATTCGTTTCTTTCAAGAACACAAATGTCCTAGTGTCCTTAAAGCTTTTGAATGGTAGTGTACATCTGTAACAGTGCGAGACATATGGAGAGCAGACAGTAACCCCTCTTTGCCTGTTTTTCCAGGAATTTGAGTTTGGAAGATTTAAGGTAAGTGTATTGTTGTGGTTTAGTGACTGTTGTACAGTGCTCTTTTCGCATGCCTGATAAAGCTGCCCGAAAGCTGTTAGAGGTGACTATTTCATAAAGAATATGATATATTGGGCCAGTGTGAGAGATTTTTGAGCCAGTTGATGAAACTGTCACTTGCCTATGGGGCCATTACTGCGTTGTCATTTAATCATACGTTCGTTGCTCTTGTAAATGTGTCTTTATGCCTTTCAGACTTGAACATTTGGATTTCTGTGAAGTAATAAACCTTGTTAGTTTGGAAGGGCCGTGGGAAGATGGTTTACAGTTGCAGTCAGATGTTTACATTCACCTTTGCCAAATACATTTAAATTCAGTTTTTCACAATCCCTGACATTTAATCGTAGAAAACATTCCCTGTCTTAGATCAATTAGGATCACTACTTTATTTTAAGAATGTGAAATGTCAGAATAATAGTAGAGAGAATGATTTATTTTGGCTTTTATTTCTTTCATCACATTCCCAGAGGGTCAGAAGTTTACATACTTTGTTAGTATTTGGTAACATTGCCTTTAAATTGTTTAACTTGGGTCAAATGTTCTGGGTAGCCTTCCACAAGCTTCTCAAAATAAATTGCTGGAATTTTGGCCCATTCCTTTATACAGAACTGGCATAACTTAGCCAGGTTTGTAGGCCTCCTTGCTCACACATTTTTGGGTGAGAAAAAGATCAATATTTTAGTCCTTTTTTTTTTTTTTTTTTTTTTTACTATAAATCTCCATCTTTGACCAGCCCCGACCAGTAGGTGGTGATATGCATGAAGAATGCGAATTGACAAAAAACAAAAGAAGATGAATGTGGAAGTGAAAGTGGAGATTTATGGTTAAAATGACTTCACTATTGATTTGTTTCTCACCACACCTATCATATCACTTCAGAAGACAATGATTAAACTACTGCAGTTGTATGGATTACTTGCTTATGGAGGTACAAAGTTCTGGCCACCATTCACTTGCATTGTGTAGACCTACAGAGCTGAAATATTCTTCTAAAAATATTTGTTTTTGTTCTGCAGAAGTAAGTTATACACATCTGGGATGAAATAATTTAATATAGTAGTGGGTGTCTTCAAAACCGATTTTTAACGAGTTTGAGCAGGTTTCTGAAAGCATTTTTTTTTTTATTTTATTCCAAGCATAACGTCAGCATGTAATATAACATATGCTACTATAATACTGTAATAATCACTGTTTATCAACATGAGCAGTAGTGAGATTTATTCTTGACAGCACAACAGGTAACAGGCTACACGAAGCTTACGAACAATTCTCTCTTAAAATCTTTCACTTATTTCTCTCACACACATCCCCGAGCGCACACACACGGCAAATCTCCCAGAAAGGGGGTTATCCCATTATGATTCCAACACGGAGGCACAATCAAACTTAGTGCATTTACATCCGTGCATTCAAAATATTAGAATACTGCACATAATCTTTAAATGCGCCACAATATCAAATGTATGTCAGTTTTGCAACTACTAGGTCCCCTTGCACACAGCAGACAAGAACATTTCCAAACTGTAAGTTCAAAAGCCCAATCTACACGGCACACAAGAACATAGCTCCTACATTATACAAGAACATAGAACATACATTTTAGCTCAAGAGATGTTAAATGGTACTGACAACTGTTAATATTAAACTGCTCTGTGGCAGCTTGTAATAAACCAAACACATTACCATAAGATGAGGGGCTAGGTGCTCTAGTAGTTTCCTATAAAATTGACCATGGTACTTGCAGTTTAGAAATATTTATAAATAATTATTACAGTATTCACTGTTGTAAATTATTTCTCCACGCTTCCTCAAGCATGCAGTTTTTAGGTAAACATATCCAAAAAATAACAAAAAAGAAGACAGGAAGAAATGAACAACCATTAGGGGTGTTACCCATACTTCCCACGGCCTTGGTATTTGGTAATTATAAACTTGTCACCAAGGTAACATTACCAAGCTAGCTGACAGATTTTGTCTAAATTTTACGAATGACTAGTGATAGTCCTGGAAGCATCAGTAACAAGGGGCTGAAATTTACATATCACTCTTTTTCTAGCAAAGGTGTGTTTATAGCTGTCAAAGATTATTTCTGGCACATATACATATAAAATGCATTGCTAATAAGGAAATTTGGGCCAGTAAAAATGTTGGCAGGGCAAGTAAAATTCTGAACTACACTGAGAAAAAAGAAAAAAAAAAGCCAATGAAATCAAGTAGAAAAAAAAAGAATACAAATGTTATTTTGAAACATCGTGCGATTAGTTGTTCAGTCGTATTCATGTTCCATACCTTTTTAAGTAAATACATTTCAATGAACTGATACATTTTTTATGTCTAACAAAAATGTTCTGGTAAAAATGCTACATATTTATTTCAAGTGAATCCAACACATATTATTTTCTCCTAAAGTCAGATTTTCTTGTTTATTTCTTGTTGATTTTCCTTGAATAGGAAAAAACATGCCTATAAATTCTTTTTTTTTTTTTTTTTTTTGAAATGAACAAGAAAATCTGACAGTAGGAGAATTTGTGACATTGGTCATTTGATTAGTGATCTATAAATAGTGCAGGATCTGAAATTTTCTTTGTTTTTAAATGTTAAAAAATCCCAAAAGTTTGTTTATTTTTTGTTGAAATGGATGAAGTATCCCAGATTTTCAGCATTGTCTTTTGGACATCAATGTATACTGAAAATTGTCAAATGGCTGTAAAACACAAATATATTTATCTATATTGCTCGGCCAAGTTTGATTGTTGATAAATGTATGACATGCCAAATTGTCAAAGTTTGTGCTTCTTAATTTGGTGAAAGTCTCTTCAATTAAAATTTACCTCAGACCTTTGAATACCAATATTCTGAAAACTAATTGGAAATCTCAGAGGGAACCCATTCCTATTCTCTTCTGGGTGCTAGGAGTGCAAACAAACAGCTTTAAATGAAATGACTAGAATACACAGTGATGAATCATTGATGTGCTTTTGAATCAATTAATGTATCCACTTGCATCTCCAGTCGTAATGTAGTGCTGATGTGTATCTATTGCATTGTTTTTGTTGCATTCCTGGTGCTGGCATGCTCATATGCATCATTTAGACCTGACAGCATCCCATTGGCCAGGCCTTATGGCCACAGATCCCCATTGGTCAACCCCAGAGAAACACCCACATCAGCCAAAAGCATCTTAACACTTCATTCTAGTGTATTACCATCCCTCGCCTTTTTAATGAAGTAAGTGTGAGGTGCTGCTCATTTTAGACCAGTTTATCTATGTAAAGTCAACATGAAATCAGATTTGACATGATTCACACACGTTCCTGCTGGTCTTATTGGGCATGATTCATTCAGTGCATACTGTTAAAAAAATATATATTATATTTAAACTTGCGCTGCTTCTGAAACAACTTTTCTTTTCAGCTGACTTCTCTTTGGGCATGTGGGCTATTGGTTAATGTTAAACAGTATTATTAATTTATCATTAAAGGAATGAAAAAAAATTGTGGCATAATTCTCAACTCAACTGTATTTATAAGGCGCATTTAACAAAGCAGACCAAAGTGCTTCACAACAATTAAACTTAAACTATCATTTTAAAATGACTACAAACATTCATGCATACTCCACTAATGTAAGACACAAGATACAGTACACTCACTACAAAGACAACAGAGCATGTCCTTACCTGCATTAATCAAACTCAAAGACAAATGCAAAGAGATTAGATTTGTTAATAATGTTTAATAGCACAAAAAAACGAAATAAAAAAAAAAGAAGTAAATGAAATGAAAGCGAATGGCACAAAACTATCATATGTCTTCAAGAGATGGACTACTTTAATGGGGGTTATTTGGTTCTATTATGTCTTTTTGAGCTTGAAAGTAACTATCATGTCTAACTCACAGTATTGTATTTGTCGGACTGATACCCGATCCGGTTAAAAACGTGATGCAAAAATGCTACATACAGTATATATTTTAAGTTAATCCAACACATGATTTTTTTCAGTGTACTGGGCTGACTGAAAAAACATCCTTACATTGTTTGTTCATTTTTAATTGGCAAATGCAAAGAGAATTTTAATTACATTGATGACCATTTAATCAGTTCCTGATATATAAAATAATGCATGTTTTCCCCCTCTTTATCTCATTTCACTCGTACATGTTTCACACTACAGAAGTGAAATGGGTTGTGATTAATATTTCATGTTGACTTGACAGTGTGTTTCGGAGGTAAAACTGGTCTATGTCAGCACACACATCAGAATGGATGCATGGGTTTACTGGATGGCTTGCGCTGTTTGGACCTGTGCTTATTTCCTTCCTATTCATTTGAAAACACTTGGGTGTACCTATTATTTTTTTAAGCCTGTTAATGCTCATGTGACTGATGCAGCGTGAAGTGCTGTTTGTAATTTTTGTCATGTATTTATATTTATATATCTGTTTTGTCAAATGTGCGTCAAGTCAACAGCTTTTTGTTTTTTGAATGCAGGAGTACGTCGAAGCGCGGCGAGTCGTTTGGGATTAGCCGCATTGGCAGCAAGATAAAGGGTGTGTTTAAGAGCAGTACGATGGAGGGCGCACTGCTGCCACAACAATACACCATGATTGAAGGAGAAGATGATGCGGTGAGACAATGTTCGATTTTAAACAAATACCATAAAGGCTGACACAATAGTTGCTGAAAATGATAAAACATCTTATACATGTTGAATCTAATCGAATCTTATTGGTTGAGCCATGTTTGAAATAGGTATGTCAATTTTCAGAAGTTTTTATAATTGATTTTCATGAAAATTGACAATCGATTCAATTTAATCCTAAAAAGTGCACGTAGAGGACTCCAAAAATATGTGTATGTAAATATGATTTAAATAAATACACTTAAGAAATATGAGTAATGATATTTTCCTCTTAATATATTTTTAGTTCAATGTATTTTAATACATTCTGGCTGTTTACGATGAATTTGTGAATTGTTTATTTACTGTTTATTTATTACTGTTAATAATAACTTGTATAAAAGTTGTACATAATTGAGTTCATCCACTTTGTGGACCTTTGAGTATTTCTGACCTTTTTTATTTTAAATTAATGATTTGAATGGTTTTTACTGATACGATAAGTAAATTGGGCAGTACCTTCTGATAACTGATTAATCAACCAATAGTTTTTAAAATTGATATTGAATGAAAAAATAACACTCAAATAAAATAATGCTTGAACTTTATTACAAAACTAAACAGTACTGATTCAACCATGAAAATGTATTGTACTTTTTTAAGTGAAATAAATATTAATATATATGAGCTAATATTAAAATTTTAAAGTCAACTGATTTTTAAATTGACGTTGTTTTCTTGGTCCACAAGAGGGCGCAATAAATACAAAAACCATTTAGCACTGTTATATTATTGCATAGAACATTCCAATCCAGGCTGTTAAAAAAAGAGCATTTCATTTTCAACTAATGTGCATAAAATAAAGAAATACAATTAAAAGTTTTAGTCTGTCCATATTCACAAATGTTAAGTCAAAAGTAAAATGAGGGGGGAAACAAATCAATGGACCTACTACTTCTACTCTAGACTCAAGGTTCATAATAACAGTGAAATACCACATTGTTTTTTATGTAGTATGTAGAGTAGCAATTTTCACAGATAGCAGTGGTATTCGGCTGAACTTGGAGGTGATGCGGCTCAGACTATGAGCACAGGACAGGGGCTGTTCAAACAGGTGGAACACAACAGACTGGAATTGAACGCGGGGATCTCAAGACACACATTTCCATGTTGAACATATTTCCTGACAAAGCATTTAAACAACTCTTTGCTTAATTTGAGAACCGCTTATCTCGTGCAGGAGTGCTGTTTTTAGAGGATGTGTCTAATTAAAAAATAACTTTAAAAGCATCTTGAGACACCTGCATTTGTTAAACTGAATTTGTTGCGCTGTGTTTAGCCTTTTTAGCACAAGAATGTGATCGATCTGAAGATGCGTTTCTGATTTGTTTATATGTTTACATGAAGATATGAATTTGCTTTCTCACGTCACTAGCTTTAAATAGGCAACTTAGCTTGTTACGAATGCATAAACGTGACCAGCTGGATATAAACTAATGCAAATAGATGTTAACAGTCGTGACATTTAACATTGGGTAGGTCTTGCGTGTATTTTTGTCACATTGTTCTAACTGCTTGAGGTTAGCGTTAATGTTAGCATCCTCTCAGCCTTGTTGGCCAAAATACTGCTTTTTTCTACTAATGCAGCATCTAGTCAACAATTATTTACTTTATAATGCATACCTTTTCATTGTTGATGTTTTAAATCCACATCTGAATTGTTCTGCTACATGCAGAGTGTTGTCTCATGTGCCAAAACAAACACCACATGGCATAGGTGTTGTGATAGTTTTATTTTGCCTCTAGAGGCTGCTCTCATACTGTATAACCACAGCGGACCCTTCCCAGCTGCTCCAGCACCGGACGCAATGGGGAAAGACTATTGGTGTGGATTACGATAACCGGTAGTTTCAGAAATCTGTTATCGGTGCCGATTAATCGGCAAAACCAATATATCAGTCGACCTCTAATAATTACTTTGAGTCCGCTTCATCTTGACAATCAAGGAAGTGAAGGACTTGCATCGCTGTTGTGACAAGACACTATGCGTGCAAGCGGCTGTGCGCCCTCTAGTGGCTTAGACTGACTTTTCACCATCTGCTTCTTGATTACTAGACTCATTGTGCTGAGATTGATTAATTGACAATCGACACTGTGACGACTATTGTGATTTGTGAAAATAGTCTTAATAAAGAATGAATTGTTGTGTGAAAACTTTTGACTGGTAGTGTATAGTGGTAAACTTTAGAGTAAAGAGTGACTGTTGTTCTGTAAGCCATGCAATGCTCAAATCTATGTTTTTATACTCATTTTGACATTTAAACTAGCACTCATAAAGAAACGAAAGAAAGAACTGAAAGCGTTTGCTGAACAGTCAAGTGTTTTCTTTTAGGTTGAGGAGGCAGTGATGGTTTTTGAAGATGACACTCCGGGGCCTGTGGAGGTGGTGGGAACTCCAGGAACATTGCGAAACCTATCTGCCTGGACCATCTCCATGCCTTTTGTGGATTTCTATGAGGACGACATGAAGAAAGAACGCATTCCAGTCTTCTGTATTGACGTGGAGCGCCATGATAGAAAGAACGGTCAGAAAGACATTTCACTTTACCGGTGTTACCAGAGTTTTCTGTCATGATTTGATGTCTGAATCTGTCCACTTCTACACTACCTTCTGACATAATTTACTCAACCTAATGTCATTACAAACACATGTGATTGTTTATTTTATTTTTTTTTCTCCATGGAACACAAAAGGAGATGTGCAACATTTCCAAGCTTTGGTTCTCAATATGGTGATTTATACTGTCAAGCTATAAAAGGGATAAAAACCACCATTAAATTTTCATTAAAGTGGTCAATATGACATACTGTATCCCAAGTCTTTTTAAGTTATATGATAGTTTTGTGTGAGGAACTGTTCCAAATTCAAGTCATTATTCTCGGCCGCAGCTCTCAATTTATTTTATTTTTTTGTTTTCAAATATAATACTGTGCCTTTCTCATTGTGCGAGGTTTGGCAGTATTTATGCCAAATGCCATCGGTTCTTGAGTGTCATGTGAAAAAAAAGTATTTCATCATACGTTTGCCCACTGACAAAGAAATGATCAGTCTATAATTTTAATGGTAGGTTAATTTGAACAGTGAGAGACAGAATAACAACAAAAAAATCCAGAAAATCACATGTCAAAAATGTTATAAATTGAATTGCATTTTAATGAGAGAAATAAGACCCCTCTGCATAACATGACTTAGTACTTGGTGGCAAAACCCTTGTTGGCAATCACAGAGGTCAGATGTTACTTGAAGTTGGCCACCAGGTTTGCACACATCTCAGGAGGGATTTTTTTTCCCACTCCTCTTTGCAGATCTTCTCCAAGTCATTAAGGCATTAACGTTTGGCAACTCAAACCTTCAGCTCCCTCCACAGATTTTCTATGGGATTATGGTCTGGAGACTGGCTAGGCCACTCCAGGACCTTAATGTGCTTCTTCTTGAGACACTTCTTTGTTGACTTGGCCGTGTGTTTTGGGTCATTGTCATGCTGGAATACCCATCCACGACCCATTTTAAATGCCCCGGCTGAGGGAAGGAGGTTCTCACCCAAGATTTGACGGTACATGGCCCCGTCCATCGTCCCTTTGATGCGATGAAGTTGTCCTGTCCCCTTAGCAGAAAAACACCCCCAAAGCATAATGTTTCCACCTCCATGTTTGACGGTGGGGATGGTGTTCTTGGGGTCATAGGCAGCATTCCTCCTCCTCCTCCAAACGCAGTTGAAGCCAAAGAGCTCGATTTTGGTCTCAACTGACCACAACACTGTCACCCAGTTCTCCTCTGAATCATTCAGATGTTCATTGGCAAACTTCAGAACGGGCCTGTACATGTGCTTTCCTGTGCAGGGGGACCTTGCGGGTGCTGCGGGATTTCAGTCCTTCACGGCATAGTGTGTTACCAATTGTTTTCTTGGTGCCTATGGTCCCAGCTGCCTTGAGATCATTGACAAGATCCTCCCGTGTAGTTCTGGGCTGATTCCTCACCGTTCTCATGATCATTGCAACTCCACGTGGTGAGATCTTGCATGGAGCCCCAGACCGAGGGAGATTGACAGTTCTTTTGTGTTTCTTCCATTTGCGAAGAATCGCACCAACTGTTGTCACCTTCTCACCAAGCTGCTTGGCGATGGTCTTGTAGCCCATTCCAACCTTGTGTAGATCTACAATCTTGTCCCTGACATCCTTGGACAGCTCTTTGGTCTTGGCCATGGTGGAGAGTTTGGAAACTGATTGATTGATTGCTTCTGTGAACAGGTGTCTTTTATACAGGTAACAAGCTGAGATTAGGAGCACTCGGTGTGCTCCTAATCTCAGCTCGTTACCTGTATAAAAGACACCTGGGAGCCAGAAATCTCTGATTGAGAGGGGGTCGAATACTTATTTCCCTCATTAAAATGCTATTCAATTTATAACATTTTTGACATGTGTTTTTCTGGATTTTTTTGTTGTTATTCTGTATCTCACTGTTCAAATTAACCTACCATTAAAATTATAGACTGATCATTTCTTTGTCAGTGGGCAAACGTACAAAATCAGCAGGGGATTTCCCTCACTGTATGGCTTCAGAATATATACATAGAGAGTCATTTGTAGACTAAAATAACATTTTACAATAAGGTTCCATTTGTTAACATAAGTAAACGCATCATGAACTAACAATGAACAATATAGTTCAACAGCATTTATAAATATTGGTTAATGTTCATTCATTAAAATACAGTTTATTGTTAGTTCATGTTGCATGCATAATGCATTAACTAATGTTAATATAGCAGTTTTGAGTTTAAAATGTTTTTGTATATGTTGAAATTAATATGAACCAAGATTAATGAATGCTGTAAAAAGAGTTCATTGTTAGTTTATGTAGTGAATTAATGTTAACAAATGCAATCATGTAAAGTTTTACTGACTACTCTTATCATGCTTTTTTGGTGCTTGGCAGTAAAAATCACTACCCACTTTCATTGTATAGATGTATAGACATTTTGCGAAACATCACCTTTTGTGTTTAAATGAAGAAAGAAAACCATACTGTGTTGGAACTATAGCTGGGTGGTGTGTTGAATAATCATAATGCTATCACTCTGATTTTACTGGCGACACAAAATTAAACAATACTGTGAACATTGTGATGAATACACTTTTTATTTAGCCATTTGATTTCCCAGAGACCACATCATTCGATCAGTTTTGCGATAATTTTCTGTCTCTTGACCTGTGAGTATGAGCACGTTAAGACAGCTATGTGAATCTGATTTAAACATTTGCAAATGTGGATTTAGAGTTTGGTAAACTGGAATAATTTCCACAAAGCACTTCAAACCATGAATCGATTCAAAACTCTGATCCTACTATTCGTTTGCATCATCACTGTTTTGCTTTTATATATATATATATATATATATATATATATATATATATATATATATATATATATATATATATACACTATACACACTGGCGGCCAAAATTTTTGAATAATGTACAGATCCATAACACTCTTTTCCAATTATCTGTTGTCCAATGTCTGTGTTTCTTTGCCACTCTAACATTTTCTTAATGATTTTTTTGTTTCAAAAGTGGCTTTTTCTTTGCAATTCTTCCCATAAGGCCTGCACCCCTGAGTGTTCTCTTTACTGTTGTATATGAAACTGGTGTTGAGCGGGTAGAATTCAATGAAGCTGTCAGCTGAGGACATGTGAGGCGTCTATTTCTCAAACTAGAGACTCTGATGTACTTATCCTCTTGTTTAGTTGCACATTTGGTCTTCCACATCTCTTTCTGTCCTTGTTAGAGCCGGTTGTCCTTTGTCTTTGAAGACTGTAGTGTACACCTTTGTAGGAAATCTTCAGTTTTTTGGCAATTTCAAGCATTGTATATAGCCATCCTCAAAACAATGATTGACTGATGAAACACAAAGACAATGTTAAGCTCCATTTAATGAACCAAATATTGTGTTCAACTGTGTTTGATATAATGGCAAGTGATTTTCTAGTACCAAATTAGCAATTTAGCATGATTACTCAAGGATAAGGTGTCGGAGTGACGGCTGCTGGAAATGGGGCTCTGTCTAGATTTGATCAAATATGACTTTTTTTTCAAATAATGATGATACTGTTTTTTACATCAGTAATGTCCCGACTATACTTTGTGATCTGTTGGATGCCAGTTTTGTGAATTAAAGTGCCAATTTCCTTCCGAAACAGCAAAATCTGTACAATATTCCAAACTTTTGGCCCCCAGTGTATATTCCAATATTTTCGTAAAAATACACGAAGGTAAATATTGCTCTTTATTAATATTCATTGTTATTTTGGTCCAGATAAGATGAAATTGAAAAATATGATGAGAAAACAATTATACTGCAAGACAAAAACAGAAAAAGAAACATCTGTTTATGGAAGAAGATATTAGATATTAGAAATGTATTAATCTAATCCAATAATCCAGTATGTTGGGCTTTTCCTCGCTTGAGCTGCGTGAGTTAAACACGCTGAACACTCTTAATTTTTCAAATGAAGCATTTTAAAATGGGTTTATTACCTCATTTAAACACATCATATTTATACATGAGATGAATCACTATATCCACAACTAATGTGTAATTTACATCTGCACAGACAATGAAGCGAATGAGCAGGTCAATTTGAACTAAATTACACGCTATTCTTAATAAAAACAAACACCAAGCACAATGCAATAACTGGCTAAACACTAAAAATTAAGAACAATCTCAAATGCATATAGAATTCAAACACAGCAAGATAACTTCTATAAAGTAGTTAATACTTCAGTTTGTTCATTAGCTAGACAGCTGTACAGTATTTGTATATAGCCCATCATTTATATGTTTGATACATGTTTAAATTAATAACCATTTTTTTTTCCTACATGTTTGAATATTTGATTCAGGTTTGGTCTGTTACAGTTTGTCTGACAGTTTTGTCATTTTGCACATTATCATTATAAACAAAATTATTTTCGTTGACTAAAATGAAATGCCACTTTAGTAAAATGGACTAAAATGAATGAATTTGACATGACAAAATACTGACAAATTTTGAAGGACATTTTCATCAAAAGACTAGTAAGACTAAAACAAAATCATGCTAAAATTAACACTGCCCATCACCCGGCACCAGTGCCTGACCTCTGACTGATGCTCTTGTGTCTGCATGTGAGCAAATCACTGCAGCTATGTTCAACATTTTGATTGATCTTTTTTTTAAATAAAGAGATTCAATTGTTTGTGGCTGTATCACCTAGCCCCAGTGCAAGGGTAAATAAATCATGAAAAAAACATTTGGGTGAACTTTTCCTTTAAATGTAATGCAAGAACAGAAGTGGACTCTTTGTTAAAATGGGTATTTGTTCTGCAGTGGGACATGAGACTGAAATGTGGTCCGTTTATAGAAGATACCTGGAGTTTTACGTGCTAGAGTCCAAACTCACAGAATTTCATGGTAAACTTCATCATTGACTCTTTCTCTCTTCATGATAAAGTCTTTTTTTTTATAGTTAATTCATCTGATCAGCTTGATTTCATTTTGCAGGCCCATTCCAGGACACCCAACTCCCTTCCAAAAGAATTATTGGACCAAAGAATTATGAGTTCTTGTCCTCCAAACGAGGTGAATTTGAGGAATATTTACAGGTAATTTTTATTGATTTTTTTTCCTGAGGCTCTTGTCAAAATCATCTTGCAATGCATTCACAGTAAATATTTGATTAACCTTTATTAACACTACACTGTAGATGCAGTTTTTGTGTCTGTGTGTTGGTTTGGTTTTTGTTTAGAGGTTTCTGTTTTGTTCAGGAAAAAATGATATCTGTTCAAAATAGGGATGGGTATTTCAAAAATCATTTTGTAGTCGAGTACTCTAGAATTTAAGTTCAACCTTTTAGCACTGATCATAAACAACATCTAGATTGATTGAAAACATTGCACTCACACATAGATACATAGATACACAGCGCCAACTAATGCATTGACTTGTAACAGCAAGATTAAGGTGAGATAGCAGTTTCATTGTTTCCCCACAGCAGGCAAAGGAACAAAGGACAATCCAATTGTAATATTAGAGTAGTGTTTTTACTAGTTGAATATTTAATGTTGAATGAGTACTCGATTAATCGATTACTCGTGCACATTTAAAAATAAAATATTTGACTTGAAATGATAAGGTATCTGTTTAAAATGTTGGCCATGATGAAATAATGCAATTTAAACTAATGTATGTGTGTGTGTGTGTGTGTGTGTGTGTGTTTTGTGCAGAAACTGCTTCATCACCCTGAGTTGAGTAATAGTCAACTGCTTGCAGACTTCCTCTCGCCTCACAGTATAGAGTCACAGTTCCAGGACAAAAGGTTGCCAGATGTTAACCTGGGTATGTTAACCTCACTAAACCACAATACCACATCAGAATCAGCTTTATTGCCAAGTATGCTTACACATACAAGGAATTTGTCTTGGTGACAGGAGCTTCCAGTGTACAACAATACAAACAATACCAAAAACAGCAGCAAGACATAGGTAATTAAAAACAAAAAAAGACTAAAAATAAATAATTATACATATATGTACATACACTCACCACCATACATACCCACATACACACACACACACACACACACACACACACACACACACACACACACGTAGTGCAAATCTATTACAATCTGATTATAAAGAACAAAATACAGTATATTATGTACAGAGCAATGTAAGTAATACACATCATCTGCTCCGATGACTTCATTTCATTTAGTGTAGTAAAAGCAACTCAAATTGGATTGAATTGTCATTTTATGTATTCAACACACTATAATGAAAATGACAATGCATTTTACAAATGCTCCTAATTGAAAAACTAAAACCGAAAACTGAAATATTGTGAGATATTATATCTGGGTTATAATCTTATAGTATTGGGATTCTTAATTGTGATATTGAAATATTTATTTGTGATTAATCGCATGATTTTTCATAGTTATAAATGATTAATCACAGATTTTGAGTGTGTAAATTTGACTATATATTTATTTCTTACAAAAGTAAACAAAAACAATATGTAGCAACAATTTTTTATTAACATTTTCCAAACTAAGTTTTCCACAGTATAAATATAGTATTGCAATAAAATAGCATCAGTTTTAGTAGCATTAAATGTTTTCCAAATCTTAGTGAGAGTTTTACTAAATGAAAGGACTAGTCCCCCTAGGTTGAGTATTTGTTGCAATAGGCATTAAATCTCTTAAACTTCAATCCTCCACAATATTAATCTTGGGTATCCACTTTGCCACAGAAATCGTGAAGTAGCAAACACATGATTCACAATGTTTTAAACTCCACATTAAAGCGTTTCAGAGAATGTCAATGTCTTGTTTTGGTCTGAGTGATGGCACTGCGTACGTAATGATGTTTCATCTGAATTGTCCAGTAAGACAGAAGCACAACACGACATCGGGGAAACACTAATGCTTCACTCCAGCGAGTCATGTGAATGCAGCTTTCACACAGAGCTGAATAAAATTTAATGAGGGAAATAAGTATTCGACCCCTCTGCAAAACATGACTTAGTACTTGGTGGCAAAACCCTTGTTGGCAATCACAGAGGTCAGATGTTACTTGAAGTTTTCTACAAGATCATTGTGATCATTGACAAGATCCTCCCGTGTAGTTCTGGGCTGATTCCTCACCGTTCTCATGATCATTGCAACTCCACGTGGTGAGATCTTGCATGGAGCCCCAGACCGAGGGAGATTGACAGTTCTTTTGTGTTTCTTCCATTTGCGAAGAATCGCACCAACTGTTGTCACCTTCTCACCAAGCTGCTTGGCGATGGTCTTGTAGCCCATTCCAACCTTGTGTAGATCTACAATCTTGTCCCTGACATCCTTGGACAGCTCTTTGGTCTTGGCCATGATTGATTGCTTCTGTGAACAGGTGTCATTTATACAGGTAACAAACTGAGATTAGGAGCACTCCCTTTAAGAGTGTGCTCCTAATCTCAGCTCGTTACCTGTATAAAAGACACCTGGGAGCCATAAATCTCTGATTGAGAGGGGGTCGAATACTTATTCCCTCATTAAAATGCAATTCAATTTATAACATTTTTGACATGCATTTTTCTGGATTTTTGTTGTTGTTATTCTGTATCTCAGTGGGCACACGTACAAAATCAGCAGGGGATCAAATACTTTTTTCTCTCACTGTATGTATATATATATATATATACACTACCGTTCAAAAGTTTGGGGTCACTTACTCATTCTTTATTTATTTATTTATTTCACATTTTAGAATAATAGTAGTCAGCAAAACTATGGAATAATAGAAATGGAAATATGGGAATTATTTTGTGACCAAAAAATCCAAAATAAATCCAAAACTATGTAATATTTTAGCATCTTCAAAGTAGTCACCCTTTGCCTAGATTTTGCAGACATGTACTCGTGACATTTTCTCAACCAACTTCTTGAGGAATCACCCCGGGATGCTTTTTAAACAGTATTGAAGGAGTTCCCATCTATGTTGGGCACTTATTGGCTTCTTTTCTTCATATTTTGATCCAAGTCATCCATTTCAAAAACTTTTTTTTTTTTTAGGAAATTTTAGATTTGTAATTAAATAAATGTATATGTTTTGGCAGAATAATATTTTGTCTACAAAGTTAATTTCAAACTTTTAAGCATACACCTTCAGATCAAAAGATTTTTAAGATCATGTGAAACATTTCAGACAAGTGACCCCAAACTTTTGAACGGTAGTGTATATATAGTTTGCAGTTCAGCAGTATGATAGAATTATGTAGTTGAGTTTCTAAATAAAAGACAGTCCTAAAAACAAACCTGTATATCACACTGTCAGAATCACTTATTCTGACAGTGTGATTTAACCCTAAAATGCATAATGACTTTACCCCTTTTAATGTATGCGTAGGTCAAAAATGACCTGGGTGAAAATTAGAAGTTTATTCTTTATAAAACGATTGGAGATAGTTCACCTAAAAATGAAAATTCTGAATTTATTCGCCCCCATGTCATCCCAGATTTGTATGACTTACTTTGTTCTGCAGAACACAAATCTAAATTTTTAGAAGAATATTTCAGCTCTGTAGGTCCATACAATGCAAATGAATGGTGACAAAACTTTGACACTCTAATTTTCACAAAAAGGTAGATTAAAAGTAATAAAGCTCCAGTTGTTTAATCCATGTATTCAGAAGCGATATGATAGGTGTTGGTGTGAAACCGATCAATGTTCAAGTCCTTTTTTTTAATACTATAAATCTTCACTTTCACTTTCACATTCTTTTCACATTCACACAATGGTAACCCAGCATAACAGAATTGGTTCTAAATACCAAAATAATTGAACATTAAACACTATCAGGTTTCCTGCTTTTCTCACCTTGTGCAAAAACACAAAGTAACACTTGTTACTTTATAATGTTTACCCTCCCATACAATTCCCATGCAAATGCATTCTACAAATTTTCTGGCAAGTTTTATTTTTTTCAGCCAAAATTATTCCCAAAACTAATGGATTAAGTAAAATTCCATGCAAAAAAAAGTTTTTTAGTTTTTTGCACTGTTGCTGAACATACTTGATTGGTTCACATTCACCCTACAAAATGTAATGAACATTTTAGAGAATTACATTCTTTGAAAGCAAGGAAAGACAAGTTTAGAAGATAAAAAAAAGTTGTGGTGTAGATCACAAATAATATGATTTAGTAAATCGCATAACCTGCTTTTCCCCCTTTTTTCAGTGAAGGTAAAATGTATGTATTGGGTCCTGTAACTGGTCTCTCTTTTACATACAATTTAGCCAAATACATTTAAATTCAGTTTTTCACAATCCCTGACATTTAATCATAGAAAACATTCCCTGTCTTAGGTCAGTTAGGATCACTACTTTATTTTAAGAATGTGAAATGTCAGAATAATAGTAGAGAGAATTATATATTTCAACTTTTATTTCTTTCATCACATTCCCAGAGGGTCAGAAGTTTACATACTTTGTTAGTATTTGGTAGCATTGCCTTTAAATTGTGTAACTTGGGTCAAACATTTGGGGAGCCTTCCACAAGCTTCTTGCAATATGTTGCTGGAATTGTGTCCCATTCCTCCAGACAGAACTTGTAACTTGCAGGTTTGTAGGCCTTGCTCGCACACGCTTTTTCATTTCTGCCCACAAATTTTCTATCGGACTGAGGTCAGGGCTTTGTGATGGCCATCCAGCCTGCCTACCACCCCCCCATTTCTGGAAAGGAAGTCAGTGACAGCCATCTGCGCCCCCGGTCTGTGTATGCCCTTGAATTTAAAAGGCTGGAGAGCCAGATACCACCGGGTGATCCGTGCATTGGTATCCTTCATGCGATGGAGCCATTGGAGTGGGGAATGTTCCGAGCAGAGAGTGAAGGCCCACCCCAGCAGGAAGTACCAGAGAATGAGGACCGTCCACTTGATGGCCAGACACTCCTTATCCACTGTGCTGTACTTTGTCTCCATTGTGTTCGGGCAAGCAATAGGGACGGCTACAAACCACCACTCCCAGTTTGGTCTCGATGTGGTGCTGGATGAGGTTCGTACGACCCGGTAGAGTGGAGAACACTTCTGCAAATTCTTGTTGCAACTTGGCAAACCCTGCGAGCTGGTACGGGGAGAGGTGATCTCCGCAAGTGTCCGGAGTGTTATGATTAGGTTTTTTATTCTCCTCCATCCCGAGCTCCACCCTCTCCGGAACTACCGTAGCCAACGTCACAGGGACCGCCTCTCTCCACAATTTCAGGAGGTTGAGGTGATATACTTGATGTGTGTCCCCTATCGGTTCACTTTACCTCATAATCGAGATCCCCCACTTGTTGTGTGACCTCAAAAGGTTCCTTGCCACTTGGCGAGTAATTTGGAGCTCAAGTAATACGAATGGGGAGTAATACGAGTACCTTTTCTCCTGGTGCAAATTCACGCAGCCGAGCTCCCCTGTTATACAGTCGGCTCTGTCGTCTTGAGCTTGGAGAAAATTCTCCTGTTTTAGTTGCCCCAAGGTGTAATTTTCTCTAAGGAGTATTGCTCAAAGATCAAGAACGTACAGGATTTCATTTTTGCTATCTGAAGGTCCCTCCTCCCAAGCTTCACAGATGGCGTCAAGCACCCCGCGTGGGCACCGCCCATACAGGAGCTCGAATGGGGATAACCCTGTAGAGGTCCTCTCGTACTGCAAATAACAGGGGGTCGAACCATTTATCCCAATTTCTTGCATCCCCGTACACAAATTTACGAATCATGTTCTTAAGGGTTTTATTAAATTGCTCAATCGGGCCATCTTTTGTGGATGGTAAACGCTGGTGCGGATGGGTTAGGAGGAACTAACCGTGACCTCCACTCTATGTTTTGTTCCCCAAAATTCAATTGCAAGGGTCACCACAGGGTATTTGTGAATATCCCCATGCATACATCTCACCCTCACCATTTAGCTGTGCCCAATGCCCCGTGTCGAATCAAGCATTGTTGGATAGTGGTTTGATTACAACCTGTGTCTGCCCCCTTGATTCTTACCGTATCCGGTATGCTCCGGCTCAGTCGGGGGCAGCCTGCGGGGCTTCGGGGATCCAGACCACCGTCCTCAGCTCCATCTTGGGCATTGATCCCGTAAGTGTCCCGGATCCCTGCAACTCCAGCAGGCCGGCCTAGACGCCATGCCCACACCTGCGTTGGCGGACACTTCCACCTGAGGGGGAGAGTGGCGGTGCACTGTAGAGGCAGGGGTGTGTATCCACCACTGGCCTCGGTGGCGGAGCTCCTCGACTCCGTGGGGCAGGAATGGGCTCTGGGGAGAGAGCAGAGTGAGAGGTAGGGGGAAACACACAGGAGGAGGAGAGGGAAGAGGGCTCTTCCGCCCTTGATTACGCCACCATATGGTCCTCCGCCAATCAGACTGCTTCCTCCAGCAATGGCGGGAGGTGGCACTGGACCACTTTTGAAGTCGACAGATCAGCTGTTCCAGCACCACTCGGTCGACCACTGCCTAGAAATTGCGAGTCCCCGCCAGCAGCCACTTCCGTCACGTGCCTCGGAGTGGTTGGGAGAACGCAAACGGGTGGCCTCTCCTCTCCAGCTTCAGGGTTCTGAAGAGCTGGCGGTACTGCTCAGAACTGCGGCCAACTCATTGCAGAATGATCTTCTTTAGACCCTCATAAGCCAGGATGTTAACCGGCGGCAGTTGTTGCGGCACGAGCTGGGCTACCCGGGACAGAAACGGAAGGAGTCTGGCCACCCACTGGTCACGCGGCCAGCTCCATATCTCTGCGTTTCGCTCAAAAAGATTGAGGAAGGCCTCTGGGTCATCTTCCGTCCCCATCTTTAAAAGTGTGGGTGTGGTCAGGGGCTGTGGCTGTCCGGGGTCATGGCCGGGGCTCTCTCCTGGCTGAGGAGGCTCCGGATCACGTGCCGGTCCTCTGCTTGAGCTCGCAGAATCTTAAAGAAACGGTGATCTTGTTCTTGGCGCAGCTCAAGCAGAGTTTTTTGCAAGTGTAAGAATTGTCGATAAGGAGGACACGGGAGGCAGGTTGCTACTCTCACGGGTAAGGATTTTAATGTCCAGACTTCAGTGCTCACAGTCACACAATCTTTTTTCAGCTTCACAATAATGAACTCTTCAGCTTCATAATAATAAACTTTATGGACCCAGGCTCTCTCTCCAGACTGTTGGTTGTGTGGCTGATTTTATGCCTCTCTCCCCATGCTCACTGGAATTAAAAACAGGTGTTAGTCATAATTTAGCTCAGGTGTAAGCGCCCTTACTGCTTTCTCTCCGGACGACCGCTTGACCACGATGCCACAACCATGTAAAAGTGAATTTTGCATAATAGGTTACCTTTAAAGGCAATGCTACCAAATAAAAAAAGTGTATTTAAATTTCTGACCCACTGGAAATGTGATGAAATAAAGAATTAATTCTCTCTCTAATAAATAATTCTCTCTACTATTATTCTGACATTTCACATTCTTAAAATAAAGTAGTGATCCTAACTGACCTAAGACAGGGAATATGTTCTACGATTAAATATCAGGAATTATGAAAAACTGAGTTTAAATGTATTTGGCTAAGGTGTATGTAAATTCTGACTACAACTGTATATATACTGTGTATATATATATATTTGTGTGTGTGTGTGTGCGTGCGTGTGTGTATTGTTATAAACATATACTGGTATGATTATTTTAATCTCTATTGCTCTACAGGTAAAATATTCAAGTCCGTTCCTGGAAAACTTATGAAAGAGGTGAGAATATGGATTTTATTTTCTACTTGTTTTTCCACCCCAAGATACTGATCTTAAATGAAACAACTTTCTTTTTCAGTTGTTTAACCTCTGCTCTCAATAAAACATTATTATTATTATTATGGTAGTTTGCCTCATGAAGTTGTGAATGTCCGATGTTGATTCAGCATTGCATTGTAGCTGACAAATATTCCCAGCTCTTCAGGAACGCTGTGTAGCTTGACTTTGATGTTCTTCTCCAAATGCGAGTGCAACTTATTAAATGCAGCCGTACAGTTATGTTCTGCCCAGACTATGTGGAACTGCTTTGATGAGCAGTATCCTTATAAAACAACTGTCTAGTTTCCTACGTGTACGAGTTCAGTTATCCTAATAACTCTAAACAGTTTTAAAGGTGAAGGGTGTTATTTTTTGGGGGATTGATACATTCTCCAATTTATTCTCCCTGTAAATATGCAGGGTCAACTTTAAATAAATGATTTTTAGGTTGATTCCCCTGAAAAGTGTAACACTGTGACTCTATCAGACCACTGCTCTATTTATTTGAGTGACCCGTCCAGCCTGACCCAGCAACATTGTCTCAACCAGTGGTGTGAGATTTGTCCGTGACTGGTTGCCATTAAATATGAATTTCAGTTTGGGTGACCCACGAGGCATGTCAGTGGTGTTTTGATGTTTGAAATGTGCTAATGTAATAATTTTAAGGCATGATTTTCTATCACGTTTTTCGTTTAAAGTGCTCAATGAGGATTTTAAGATATTACAGACACAACAGTGCATGTTCTGGAAAGCTACTTTGAAATGATATCTGTTGTGAAAAGCACTCTACAAATTGAAATGACTTGACTTGAAATGACTTGACAGTGTCTTTGTTTGTCACTGGTGAAATATTTAAAGACTAGGGTATCAATATGGTTTTTCTCTGTTTTTTTTTATTTTAGAAAGGGCAGAATCTGGAACCGTTTATCCAGTCATTCTTCAGTTCCTGTGAATCCCCGAAACCCAAACCCAGCAGACCTGAACTCACCATCCTCAGCCCCACAGCAGAAAATAACAAGAAGGTTGTTCACTACTCTAGACCTCATGGAAAGTGTTTAAGTAACGTTAAAGGGATAGTTCACGCAAAAATGAAAATTCTCTCATCATTTAGGTGTGTATGACGTTCTTTCTTCTACTTAACACAAATGAAGATTTAAAAAATAATCTCTCAGCTCAGTAGGGCCATACAATACAAGTGAATGTTGATCAGACCTTTGCTCCAAAAATCACAAAGGAAACATTTAAGTCCTTTTTTACTCTAAATATCCACTGTAACTTTCACATCTGAAAGTGAAAGATACAGTGGAGATTTAGAATTAAAAAGGACATAAATATTGATCTGTTTCTCAGCCACACCTATTATATCACTTCTGAGGATGTGGATTTAACCTCTGGATTACTTCTATGTTTACATTATGTGATTTTTGGAACTACAAAGGTCTGATCACCATTCACTTGCATTGTATGGACCAACTGAGCTGAGAAATTTTTCTTAAAATCTTAATTTTTGTTCAGAAAGTCATACACACCTAGGATATCATGAGGGTGAGTAAACGATACATTTTAGGTGAACTTTCCCTTTAGTATGGAATATATGGATCATTCACAAGGAAATACTGCCATGTTTGCCTGATATATATAATATAATATATATATATATATATATATATATATATAATATATATATACACCGTATCTCACAAAAGTGAGTACACCCCTCACATTTTTGTAAATATTTGATTATATCTTTTCATGTGACAACACTGAAGAAATGTCACTTTGCTACAATGTAAAGTAGTGTGTACAGCTTGTATAACAGTGTAAATTTGCTATCCCCTCAAAATAACTCAACACAGCCATTAATGTCTAAACCGCTGGCAACAAAAGTGAGTACACCCCTAAGTGAAAATGTCCAAATTGGGCCCAAAGTGTCAATATTTTGTGTGGCCACCATTAATTTCCAGCACTGCTTTAACCTGATACAGTGAGATACTGTATATATATATATATGTGTGTGTGTGCGCGCTTACAGCCTTACAAAGTACCAAAATACTGTACATATATTAACCCTAAAAATAACCTTAAATTGCTACATTATTTCACTCCTTTCACAGTATGTTTGGAATTCTTAAACTTATCATTTGAATAGAACGCAACAGTTCTTCATAGGCCAATTCATTTTTAATGATTTCTAACTACACTTTCAAACAAATATATTTGTTCACCTGAATGTTTTGCAAAAAAAATAATACTTTTAAATATACTGTATGTGTTTCTGTACTCATACTCAACAAGTTTAAAAGTAGCAGGCTAATTGGCTACCAGTACACTAAGCAAATAGGCTAACTGGTTAGCTTGTGAGACAAATGTTACATTTCAACCATTTATATCCGCGGTTTAATACAATATGTGACATAATTTAAAAGTTATTCTTTGTCATATTTACATTAAGACAACCTGAATTGTATAGCGATTGTATAGGTTTTATAAGTTCTAACAGCCAATAGAATAGCTTTATGATCCTGGGGGGGTTATTTGGAGTGGGCCTTGTCGCCTTGTGTTGGTTCATAGACCTTATTCATGCTAGCGACACCGTTGATTTTAATGGGAATGACAATGAGGTTGTGAGTGATAGACTTACAGTCTCTTTAATGGGCTGTAATGCAGTTTAAAGTGTTTTTGAATCGTTCTGTGGACAAAGCATTGAAAAAAATATCTGTCCAAGAACATTCAGTATACAAAGAACTCCAGACAACAGAGTTTTGGAAAATCATATGTGATCTAGGAGCTTTATACAGCTTTATACCATTCGTGCCATTGAAGAAGAATTATTTGATTTGCACATATACAGTGAAATTCTATTTTTCACATATCCCAGCTAAGCTCAGCCATGATACGGCACCCCTGGAGCAAATAGGGACAAGGGCACAACAGTGGCATCTTTTTTTCAAGCTGGGGGTTGAACTTCCGACCTTTTGGTCAGGAACCCAGAGTGTTAACAGCTGAGCCACCACTGCCCAACAGACTGGAAGTCTATCCTAAAAGTTCTAAGGAAAAATATTAATGGGAAAAATACTTCTGGAACCCAGATGGCTGAAAAAGTGGGCTGGCAATGTTGCTCAATTTTGCTACTACATACTCATGTTTTGTGCAACGACCATTAAAACCTGTTACATTTCAAATGTTTTGGGGTTGTGTGTTGCATGGTTGGAAAAAAGTAAAAGTCTAATAATGCCTTTAACCTGCTAATACCTGCAAACAATATTGACACACATTATTTAGAGTCAGTATTTTTGTACTTTGGTACATTGTGCCAAGAACCATTTATTTCACTCCAAGTTAAACTATTGATGTTGATAAGGTCCATAAATTTTAAACTTAATCTAATAATTAATATTCAATTACATTAAGTCTTTTTTCTATAACATTCTAAATACGATTTCCTCTCCTGTTATGTAGCTGTTTAATGAGCTGTACAAAAACAACGCCAATCTACCTGAAGGTCTGGAGAGAAAGCACAACCAGAACTATTTCATGGAGCTCATGGAGGTTGATGGAATTTATGACTACATGATGTACATTGGTGAGTGAATTTCATTCAAACTCTTATTAATATGCACAATTCATATTATGTTCCATACTACTAGCTCCAAGGGGGGCAAAAAAAATATTCTAAAAGTATGATAGCATTGTGTAATGGAACAGACTGAAATTTGGTTAATTATTCTCTGCAAATCATCCCCTCCACTGAAATGGCATTGATACGAAAACAGCATTAACTGTAACCGAATGCGAGGCACACTCTGCTTTCCTGCTAGATTTCCATTATGCCCAATATGTGCTGATGTGTCTTTTAACAACTTGTCCCAGGTCACATGGTGTTCCACATGCCTGACTGGCTACATCACATCCTGAGTGGAGGTCGTATACTCTTGAAGAGGACTCTAGAGGCATACGTTGGACACCATTTCCAGTGCAAACTAGATCAGATCATGCAAGAGCACCGCTTGGTCTCCCTCATCACACTACTGAGAGGTTTGTGTGCTACAGTCCACCTTTATAAAGTCAGATCTTTAACTTCTAAATACATCATGTTTGTTAAACACTCATAAACTCAAATATTGTCTGGATGTGTCATGAACACTTAAACTGGTCATGGCTGTGAATTGTGTGCAGATGCAGTGTTCTGTGAGAGTACAGAAGAACGGTCTCCTGAAGACAAACAAAGACGAGCCAAACAAACCTTTGAAGAGATGATGAACTACCTGCCAGGTACCTTGAGTCATGCTTTACTCAGATCAGCAATGAGAATTGAGATTCTCTCGTTTGTTTGTGATCGTGCCATGCCTCTTAAACACGGAGCAGCCTGGTACCGGGCAGAGAGGGGGCGCTAATAATGGGAAAAAATAGGAAGGTGTTGTACAACCACTTGCTTGATCTGCACATAGTAGGTGTCGTTTTAAAGCTTTGACTCCTTTCTTTACAATGAATACTGCTGATCTGACCAATTAGAACGTTCTATTTTCATAATTCACAAATTTGCTTTTATTTATAACCAGTAAAAAGATCAAAAAGTTCACACAGCCATGTGTTCTATATCTTTGGTAAGGTTTGATTAGAATAATACAATGAGCAAATTTATTTCACTCTGAGATCAAACTACAGTGAGAAATAATGTGTGAAATCCACATGTATAATAAACAGATAAACTGAATATTCATCACATTTTGGTTTATTACTTCATGAAAAATAAACATGATATAGAAAGTGGCATATCACAACTTACAGCAGACCATTCCGAATCAAACAAGCCCACACTCAATGTAATGTGATGAAACATGATCCTTGCATCATAGATTGTTCTCATCATTGGATGTCTTGAGAGTGTTAGAATCCAGGCATGATCCCATGTGGGTGAGCAGAGCCAAGAGTGCACACACACAGACTGCACACAAGAGGGTGCCAATGCACATTTTTTTAGAGTGATGGAATATGGTGCTCATATGATCTGTTTTTTTATTATTTGGGACAAATTTTATATAAGTTTAACCATTTTTATATATTTTTTAGATGTTTGCATTCATAGTCTTCAGTTATTCAGTTTTAATGTTCTATAAAACACCTGAATACTTGCTTGGAAGGGATTTTGGACTCTTAAGATTAATGAGAGGCCACTAGTGTCCAAATGTTTCCTTTGTAGTTTGTACACATTTTTTCCAAGTACACTTGACATGTTGGGGAACAACACAAAAGTTTTTTTTCTGACCTTTCATATTTTTATCCTTAGATATTTTGTAAAAAAAAAAAAAACAAACAACAAAAAACATACTTAGAACAACTACTATTTGGTGAGTTTTCTCAGCAGTTTCTAAAATGGAAAAATGACGGACTGAAGGATATTTTTGTCAAAAGTTAAAAACGGTGTAAAAATGAACACTGGTGTTGGGTCACCATTGATCTAAATGCTATAGAGCATATTGGGACAAATAAGGAAGTTTTCCTTCAGTATTCTCACTTTTGCCGCAAATGCACCGGTGGTTTCTGATAGATTTGGTTTATTCCTCTGTGGCCGGCGCTGGTTTTACAGTACAACATTGACCTCTAGAGATGCAATAAAAAAATCACTTACACCTTGTGTAGATCCCAATCTATCATCATTGACAATATTCATCGATATTTGTATCCACACCTCAATGCATATTTTGATAAGATAATAAAGGGTATACAAAGAAAAATGCGAGTTTTTGGAAACGTGCCATTGTATGCACATACATTGTGTCTCCAACTTCATATCTTGTGAATAATAATAAACCTTACTCCTGGTGAAATATTTACATTTACAAAACTCGTAATTTAGTAAAAAAAATAAAAATTATATATATATGCTTAATTTGGTAAATAGCCCACTGACCAATGGAGCAGTGTAATGTATCCAGGTTGTCTTCATTTCAAAATAAATAAGAGTCCCCTGTGTGTTTTGGACTTGTTTATAGTTAAAATTCCTGCATTATGCACCATTTATTTTTTGACTTTTTCTGGTTATTATTGGGATTTTGTCTAAACAATAAACTGTATCTGGGATTTTATTAATTTCAGTCTCTATTGCTTGCTTTGTATATCTTTTAAAACTATTGACCGAGCAATAGTTATCTGCCTTTTCAACCACCTTAGTTATCACACACACAGCAATCAGTTGACCTCTAGGATATTGATTGTTAACAATACTCTTAACAAACTGTTAAGAAAGACTTACTGTTTTTGAAAAATTGTCTCAAGACCATTGTGTTCTGTGTCATTGCATCGCGTGCTTTTTTTTTTTTTTTTTAATTTATGCAAAACTGCGTTAATGCCCCCTTAAAATGTTTTTCCGATATACACAGATTAGCCACAACAGGTCCCCTTAATGCCACCAAAACAGCACCAAACTGCATCAGAATAGCATAGTAGGTCCACAGAACTGCCCCTCACTGAATTCTAGGGACCGTTGTGCCCAAAAATCCTAGGAGATCAGCAGTTACTGAAATACTCAAACCAGCCCAAATTGGTCCTAATCACTGAAATCAAATTTTTCCCCATTCTGATGTTGATGTAAATAGTAAATGGTCTGCACTTTATATAGCCTTTTTAATCTTTACGGTATTCAAAGTGCTTTACACTGTGACTCATTCACCCATTCACACACACATTCATACACAAATGATGGCAGAGCTGCCATGCGAAGGCCTGCCATTGGGAGCAACTTTGTCTTGCGCAAGGACACTTCGGCATGTGGAAAAACTCGAACCACCAACCCGCTCTACAAACTGCGCCACAGCCGCCCCATTGTGAACATTAACTGAAGCTCATGACCCATCTCATGACTGATTGGCAGATCAGATAATCGCATGGATGATTGTTGGTGCCAGATGGGCTGGTTTGAGTATTTCTGTAACAGCTGATCTCCTGGGATTTCTCAAATGGTGCCAAAAACTAAAAAAGCCTCCAGTTTTTTTCAGAGGGGCAGTTCTGTGGATGAAACACCTTGTTGATGAGAGAGGTCAACAGAGAAAGGCCAGACTGGTTTGAACTGACAAAGTCTATGGTAACTCAGATAACCTCTCTGTACAATTGTGGTGAGAAGAATATCATCTCTGAATGCTATTCTGAGATGAGGGTTGATGCTGTTTTGGACACAGAGGGAACCTACACAATATTAGGCAGGTGGTTTTAATGTTGTGGCTTTTTTTTTGGTACACGCTTGCACTATTGTTGATATTTTATGTAAATATAAATGTATGTATATGTGAAGGACTGTTGTTGTCTTTGTCAGATGTAGTGGGGAAATGTATTGGTGAAGAAGCAAAGCATGAGGGCGTCAAGATGCTTTTCAATGCCATTCAGCAGCCCCTCCTCAACAAACAGGTATGTACAGATGTTTAAAGACATACACTTGCCTAAAATACAGCCATTCTACTGTACAACACACTCTTGTTCTCTGCTAAATATACATTCTCTCTCTCTTTTGTTACTCCTAACAGGTCACCTATGTTTTGCTTGACATCGCTGTTCAGGAGCTCTTTCCAGAACTCAACAAGGTAGCTGTCTACTGTCCCATAGTCACACAACCATGCAAAGTGGTACACTTTGAAATGTATTAAAGGAAACGTTCAACCAGAAATTAATATTCCATCATCACTTACCCTCACGTTGTTCCAAACCTATTTGACAAACTACAGTTTAATCAATATTCCTTTTTTAGATATAATGTCAGTTTATACTGAACACATCTGTCAAGCTCCAAAAAGGCCTAAAACCCAAAAGTCTCATCTGGTGTATTCCAAGTCTTCTGAAGTCATATATGATAGCTTGAGGTGGAGATTATCAACAAATAATCACTTAACACACTCGTTATCACACACAAAGCTATCGTACGGCTTCAGAAAATTTCAAGAATGTAGCACACAAGTCAAATCTACAACTTAAGTTATATTTTATGGTGCTCTTTTGAAGCGGTCACTATGAACTGTTTTAAGGAAAAGAGCTGTGTGAACCGTTTTTGTTCAATTGAAAAAATGACATCATGCAGGTTTGGAAGGACATGAAGGTTGCTAAATAATGACAAAATTTTCATTTTGGGGTGAACTCTCTCTAATTGTTTGTCTTTTTGTTTTTTTTGTAGAAGGCTGGTCTTTCTACAAGATGGCTGTGAAACATTCTCAGATGCCCAGAAGAGCCATTAACATGTTATTTTATTACACTGTTCAAATATAGTTATTTATTCACTCTAATGAGGTGCATCTAACCATTTATTTGAACTCAACTGTAACAGAATTATGACATTATAACATCAGAAAAACACACAAAAGTCACATAAGACTATGAGTGTAACATCCTTCATTACAGATGTAAAGATTTTCAGCTTTGGTATAAACGATTAAACAGACATGAGGAATGAAGACAAATATACTAATATATATATACACTACCGTTCAAAAGTTTGGGGTCACTTGTCTGAAATGTTTCTCATGATCTTAAAAATCTTTTGATCTGAAGGTGTATGCTTAAAAGTTTGAAATTAACTTTGTAGACAAAATATTATTCTGCCAAAACATACACATTTATTTAATTACAAATCTAAAATTTCCTAAAAAAAAAAAAAGTTTTTGAAATGGATGACTTGGATCAAAATATGAAGAAAAGAAGCCAATAAGTGCCCAACATAGATGGGAACTCCTTCAATACTGTTTAAAAAGCATCCCGGGGTGATTCCTCAAGAAGTTGGTTGAGAAAATGTCACGAGTACATGTCTGCAAAATCTAGGCAAAGGGTGACTACTTTGAAGATGCTAAAATATTACATAGTTTTGGATTTATTTTGGATTTTTTGGTCACAAAATAATTCCCATATTTCCATTTCTATTATTCCATAGTTTTGCTGACTACTATTATTCTAAAATGTGAAATAAATAAATAAAGAATGAGTAAGTGACCCCAAACTTTTGAACGGTAGTGTATATATATATATATATATATATATATATATAAAAAATGTACAAAAATTAATTAACGTAATTGAGTCATATAGTGTAAAACATTTTAGAACCAAGTGTAAAATAAAAGTCTTTCAAAGGCCCTGAAAACAATGTTTTGTCTTTGAAATAAGTAAACCAAAGTATTATTATATCCAGCTCCTCTGTCACTGCTCATTTGTAGTAAATCAAAACCTATTCAATTATTTATTCACATTTCATTTCAAATAAATGCTTAATAACAGGTGTACAGTAACTACCTGGGCAAAGTAGGGTTAGTTTTTTATCACCAAACTAACCAACATCTTCACTGTCACTAACTGTGCTGTTTATCATTGATATTATCAAATGGGACAAAAATTACTTTACCCTTTTTATATTATAATGTGACTCTTGTGAAAAAAAATGTCCTGGTAACTATCATCCATAACCAATTATGTAACCCTTTCATGACATTTAACCACGTTATTCACCATATTGAAATATAAACATTGAATTCTTATTATTGTAATACACTAATGAAAATCACCCTGTCCTGACACAATGTTTTTATTATTAAATAATAAATGTCACAAAACAAATTGAATGGTCCTAAAACAAACTTTATTTTCATTAAGCAAAATATAATCTGTTATTTTTTGATATTGGGGTGAAATATGAGCGGAACAAGTTTCTCAGTTATGGTATACAGTCTGGGGAAAAAAAAACAATATTTTGAGAATTATTTAGATATAAAATGAGGTATAGAAAAAATGCAGTCCAGTTAAAAGAAATAAAGTTCATATCTGTCTTTTGTCCTTAACCATTTTCTTTTTAAAGCATCTTAAAAGTTTTACTTAAATTTGAAAGGTTTGACTTAACTTTTAATTTGACTTTTGTATTTTTTCCCCTCTTATGTTAAACGCAAATGGCTACACATCCATGTTTCACAAGTACTTTTAACATCTCTAATCTCACTTGCTAAACCAACATGACCCATAATACCCACACCAGTAGGAGGATGGGCAAATATCCTCGCTGTCCAATAGAAGAGTTTAATAATTGAATCCGTCCTTCCACAGCAGGATGAACTCTCTTTCTCTCCGAGATGTAGCTGGCAACAACTGCGATATCCAGGTTACCTATGGAACATGTAGTATGTAGTAATACTCTGCACTTGATGAAATACACTGTAGCTGCAAGCAGCGATTATGGTGCCGAACACACCATCGGCACACCAACTGTATGTTGAGCAGATTTATTTGGTAATAACACTCCCATGGGTGATTTTAGGAATAGAATTTAAATGGCTATGAATAGATTAAACATTCTTAACAGATTTAGAAATGTTAACCAATATGTGGCACTATCAGGCAATGTGGCAATAGCTATATTTCCGTCCACATTGTGAATTTATTAATGTATGCAAAAGATCGGAATCTCTCAAAAACAATTTGCGAATTAAACAGTTTTAAGAGAACAAACTCGTCACTCACACAATGGCGTGAAATGAAGATGGAAGGTGAAGCCACTGTGCCACTTTAATTGAAGATTTTTATTGAAGGTTCTCTGATTGGTGGATCTTTCACTGCTGTTCCACGGGTACCAGTGTTGTAGTCAAGTCACTAGATTGTCATCAATATCGCGACTCGAATCGGACTCGAGTTCGAGTCCTGGACTAAAGCACTACAACACTGACGGGTACTGTAGTAGTTGTTCACCTGGAATCCCTCTATTGAATGCGATTCTTAAACAATGAAGTTGAAATAACGCAGACGGATGGCTTCAACAAGCATACACTAAGGATTAACAACCTCGGAGCTCACGGTAGGTCTGTCTTTAAAGGTTTATACTGCAAGTTATTGTTAAAAATCATTCCATCTATGGAAAAATGTATAGGATTTTTACTTCCAGAACCCGACAGTTGCGCTCTATAATTCCAAAACACATTTTGTGAATTTTTTATGAAAATCTGGCCAGTAGGTGGCGCAGTCGCTAAACTGTTCTTGTACATTCAGAACATGGTAACAATGATATTCAACCAGCTTCATGCCAACATGTTGAAGCATTGTGAGGACATGGCCTAACTTCGTCTCTGGTGTCCTTGATGTCAAATTCATTGATGTGATGCACATGAAGAGTTTGGTCTATCCAAAAGCTTTTAATAATTTTCACTGCCATTGTCCAAAATGCACCAAAATTGGTGAAGATAGGACGGAACATGTAGGACGAGTTTGAAAAAGTATGTTTTCTCACATACTGAAACCTCACTGAATTGGTTAATTTTAGTCTGCAAACTCCTGTGGTGCTTGGCCCCTAAATATTGAGTTGAATGTGCAGTAATATAAAACAAATAATGACTTACCGCTGTCATGTTTGAGTTTTTGCTCTTTGATCATAGAGTACCCGTCTCCTCCGTCCACCAGATATGAGGGCAACACCACCTTGTATACCTTTTTAGGGTTTAGTGGTTCGTAATGGGGCACGCGACATTCAGTGCACAGCACATTCACACTTTTAACACGTTTCCCAGTGGGCTTTGATAAATCATATACCAGCTGAAAACCTGCAGATGAAACACATTATCATGGATAAAAATTAATATTGTTTACTCTGAATTATTCATAACACACAAGTCATTTGGACTACTTTATGGTTGTAATTTTTGCTCTTTGTGGAGCTTGACAACCCCTGGTCAATGCATGCCTTCATTGTATGGAAAATAGCAGCTTGTGAATTCTTGAAAACATCTATTGTGTTCCATAGAAGAAAACAAATCATGGATTTGGAACAATGTGAGGGTTAGTAAAGGATGATAGAATTTTTATTTTTGGATGAACTAACCCTTTTTTTTTTCCTTCTTCTTCTTGGATGAACTTTCCCTAAGATTCTTGGCTCTTAAATTTCATCAACTAGCAACTGGGGAAATTCACTTTCAGCGTCTGTATGATCAGCACTGGTGCCCCCCAGGGATGTGTGCTCTCCCACTACTCTTCTCCCTGTACACAAATGCCTGCACCGCCAAGGACCCATCTGTCAAGCTCTTGAAGTTTGCAGACAACACTACTGTCTACGGCCGCATGCAGGATGCTGATGATCCGCATAAAGAAGATAGGCTGAACAGCTGGGCATCTGGTGCAGTCAAAACTACCTGGAGCTGAACTCACTCAAAACGGTGGAGATGATTGTGGACTTTAGGAGGAACACCCCAACATTGACTTGCTCACTATTCTAAACAGCACTGTGGCAGCAGTGGAGTCATTCATGTTCCAGGGCTCTACCATCTAACAGGACCTGAATTGGGAGACCCCGAAAGCAGGAGCTCAGTACACTCGTCCACTTCCGAAAGCAGAAGCCCACCCTCTGATGATGCGACAGATAACTCATCCTCGTCGCGAGCCGTGAATGAGACATTTAATCCACCCTGAGGCAGACCACCTGCCTCGCTCATGAACTCTACTGGGCAGAACGAGCATGCTGGGGGAATGGGAGGTCCGCGGGAATTGAGCCAGCGGAGAAGCTCCCATATCCAAGGCACTCGCCGACCCAGCTGCCTGAATTTTAACGCAGGATGGACTAGGACAGGAAGCAGCAGGAATCTGTCTCGTCGTGCTGGCGACCCAAGCACTCGAGACAGATTTTGTGACCATCCGGTGGGGAGAGACATCTTTAAAAAGACTTTAGAATTTAGAGAAAATGTTCTATTTTAAACATACCTTTTTTTTTCTTTTTTTTCACCTGTGGACTCAGATGGTGCGACAGAGACTGCTGATATGTGGCATAAAATTCAGCAGCAATAGCAAGGTAACAGGACAAACAAACACACACATGCGCTCAGCTCCAAAGAACAAGTCTGAATGAGAGGTGCACGCCATCTCTTTTTATACCCGTATGTCTGGGGCGGAGAGTGGCATGCAAATTCCACTCACCAATTTTCACTGGCCTTTTCTGAATAAAGCAAAGGTGATTGGCTCACAAGAGCGAACCTTTAGTATCACTACACTGACACAACATTGAGTGAGTGACAGACAGGGAACACATTAAATTAAAACAATGGAGCCTTTAGTGTTTCTTTTGTAAATGTTGATTTGAAGTAATTATCAGAGTAAACAGTGCTTTAAATTTTCAGTAACAGTAGCAATTAAACATTAATATATATATAATATAAAATTAGTTAAAATATAAAAAAAATTATCTAATGCAAAATAAAATACTGAAATTATTGACAATCTTACTGTGTAATTTTTAGATATACATTAATACTTTGATGGAGTCAGAATGTCAATAACAAAGAGCAACAGGTACAGTGGAGCCAAAAATATTGGCACCCTTGGTAAATATGAGCAAAGAAGTCTTTGATATCATATTTGTTTATGCTCTTGATCTTTCACTCAAAATATTCTAAAAAAATCTCATAATTAAATATTTTTATCCAAAACACTTTTGCCACAATTATTGCCACCCCTAAAAATTCTTATGAGAATTCTGTTCTCCCATGACTTAAATATGAGGTAACACACAAACCAAATTCCCATAATCATCAATCACATTGGGTTAAACTAAAGAATATAGTTCTGATGTGTGGCAAAATTTTGAGAAGCTCCAAATCAACAGGAGATTTTAAGAAGTGGCCTGTGAGATTATGTGCGACTATATGGTCTCCACGCACTGAAGAGGATGGTTTGAGTGGCCAAGGAATCTCCAAGGATGACAGCTTGAGAATTACAGAAATTAGTTGGGTTCTGGGATCAGAAAGTTTACAAAAAAATATCAGACATCACCACAAGTTGTGTGGGAGGGTTTCAAGAAAAAAAGCCTCTGCTCTCATCCAACAACAAACTCAAGCATCTTCAGTCTTCCAGACACTACTGTAACTTCAAATGCGAACGAGTTCTATGGTCAGATGAAAAAAAAAAGAAAAAAAAAAAAAAAAAGAGCTTTTTGGCAGCAAAGAGATGAAGTAGTACCAAATGTCTATGGTTAAATGTGGTGCTGGATCTTTAATGTTGTGGGGCTGTTTTTATGCCAGAGGTCCTGGACATCCTGTTTGGATACATGGCATCATGGACTCTATCATATACCAACAGATAAAGAATCAAAACCTGATTGCCTCTGCCACAAAGTTTAAATTGGCCCTGGCTGGATCTTCCAACAGGACAATGATCCAAAACACACCTCAATATCAACACAAAAATGGTCCACTGACCACAAAATCAAGATTCTGCCATGGCCATCCCAGTCCCCTGACCTGAACCCCATAGAAAATTTGTGGGGTGAACTGAAGATGAGAGTCCCCCAACATGGACATCTGAATTTGAAGGATCGGGAGAGATTCTGTATGGAGGAATGGTCTCAGATCACTTCAACCTCATTAGGCATTATAAGAGAAGACTCAAAAAATCTTGGCAAAAAGTATTGAATAAAAGGGTGCCAATAATTGTGCCACATATATATTTTTGACAAAAATCTTCTTTTTTTTTTAAACTTGTGTTTTGTTTGCAATATTTTAATATCCAGTAGAGTATACATTTTTGTCAATAGTTTGAATGAAAGACCAAAAGGATAAACAATAAGGACATATTTTTCTCAACCTTCTTTGCTCATTTGTGCTGTTTTTTTAGATGCCATATCAAGTTAAAAAGAACTTCAACCTTTAAAAGCTTTAAAAATGAAATTTGACTGCCATACAAAGGCATGCCATGGGAATGTTAACATCCATAGCTGAATTTAGGAACGAGATCACGTGGGTCTCTGAATCGAGATTGCAATCTTTTAACGATTAATTGTGCAGTTCTAATTGAACATAAACCTATCATTGACATACAGTCCACAACAAGCCATTTTGCAATTGAATTTGTCAATCTGTCAGAGGTAGATTTATTGTAAGGGCACACAAGCGTCAGACAAACGCTTTCGGCACCCTGCTGAATGATACTCGTAAAAACATAATGGTGATATAGTACTTTAAGTTTGAATTGCTCCGATGGTTGGAAAGTTCCTTATTACGGTCTGGGGGTATGATTAATTGCATACATTTTTGAACTCATTATTTTTAATATAATTAATTATACCCATTATACCTCCCCCTAATTTCTTGTCAACTCTCTTTACAACGACTCAGTAGTGTAAGAACTTTAAGAGAGACATTTTCATAGCATTTCTGATTAATGCTGATTTAGGAAGCTGAGTTAGGTAGTTTGACTCATTTCCACGAATCCATGTACTGTTTGTGCGCAGCTCTGTTCTAACACATACTCAGTACCGCCGCTCCCTATTCACGTATTACACTGTCTGCGTAAGGCACCAATCCCCAAGGGGGGGCACTAGAAACTCCACCGGCTGCCCTTCCTCGCATGTTATGCGTTATTCAGGGACCCGATCGCAGTCGCGGAACACAGACAGGTCAGGATTGCAAGTATTGCGCACCATTTTATTTATTCCCATAAATTCCATGTTCATAATGCTGGAAATTTTGTCTAAATTCTACAATCAGCATGAGTAAATTAGCTCTACTGTGTTTCTCTCTCGTACCCACGTGCTGCATTCTGCAGCTTATTGAACACTGGTTGAGTTTAGTCTGAGAGCACAGTGAGGTAAGGAAGAGCATTGTCGCATAAGATAATATTACTTCAAGCAGTTGAAGTAATATTGCGTCTCTGCAAACGAGATACGTCATAAAACGAATCGCTACTGTTTATAATTACAGTTCGATTGATCTAGATCGATCTAGTTGCTTCTTTGCATTGCTTCACCTTTAACTAGAAAGGACGAAATAGCAAAATTCTTTGTGTAAAATTCTCCAAAGCTGCAACACTTAAAACACCTGTTACATCTCTCATCTCTATCTTACCTGTACAGGTATTGTCTCTGCCTTGTGAATTAGTCAGTTTTAATATAAGTAGGCCTATGTACCGATTTGCATAATCTAAATAATATAATATCCTCAATATATATAATATTCAAAATATCTTATTTATCTTAAATACATATCTATTTTTGTGATTTAGCAGCAAGGTCCCCTCTTTCAGGATATCATCTGTTAATTTTCAGTGCATTTATAACTATAAACTGGTTATCAATGACTCAAAGAAATAGTTGACACAAAAATGAAAATTCTGTCATCACTTTTTACTCACCTTCATGTATTTGCAAACCCATATGACTTTCTTTCAGCCATGGAATTCAAAAGGAGATGTTAGGCAAACTGTTATTCTCAGTCACCATTCACTTTCATTGTATGGAGAAAAAAAATGAAAGTGAATGGTGACTGGGACAAAAATTCTTCCTAACATCCACTTTTGTGTTCCACAGAAGAGAGAAATTTATAAGGGATTGGAACAACATGAGGTAGAGTAATCGTGACAGAATTTTCATTTTGGGGTCAACCATCATTTGATCTGCTTACAACCCCAATTCCCCCAAAAAGTTGGGACAGTCGAGTATTTACCCCTGAGTAACCACCATTTCTTCTAGTAACACTTATTAAGCATTTGGGCACTGACTACACAAGCCTGCAATTGTCTTCGTTGCTGTATTGTACACTTTATAATACACCACACATTCTCAATAGGAACCAGATCAGGACTGCAGGAATATAGCACCCGCAATATCTGCTTATGTAGCCATGCACTTGTTATCCATTCAGAATGTGATTTAGCATCGTCCTGCTGAAAAACCTCTTCTGAATGAGCGTGATGGCTTATACGTCAGAAGTCACTGTCTTAAAAACCATAATTCGTCTGTAATGGATATCATGACATGGGCTCAGAAATACTTTAGTAAAACTTTTCATCGCTATATCCACAGATGCAAGTTAAGGCTTTACTATGGAAAGCAGAAGCCATACATCAACACTGTCTAGAAGTGCCACTGATTTCTCTGGGCTCGGGTCTCATCTGAAATGGAAAGTAGAACAGTGGAATTGTTTTTTGTGGTCCGATGTGTCAACATTTCAAATAGTTTTCTGGTCCAAAAAGGAAAAGGAGCATCCAAGCTGTTATCGGCCTCAGGTCCAAAAGCCTGTTATGGGGCTGAGCCAGTGCCCATGGTATGGGTAACTTGCACATCTGTGAGAGCACCATTAATGCAGAAAGAAATGTATTCATTTTGGAACAACATATGCTGTCTTTTCCAGGGACGTCCCTGCATTTTCCAGCAGGACAACGCCAAAGAACATACTGCCTGGATTATAAGTGCATGGTTGTGTAAACAGAGAGTGTGTGGCGCATTATGAAGCACACCATACGGCGACGAAGGCCCCGTAAAATTGCACAGCTGAAGACCTGCATAATGGATGAATGAGAAAATTCAGTTTGCTAAACTTAACAAACCGGTGTCTTCAGTGCCCAAATGCTTAATAAGTGTTACAAGAAATGGTGATGCTACACAGTTGGTAAACACTCGAATGACCCTACTTTTTTTTAGAGTGTGTTGAATGCATTAAAGCGTTTGTGCTCTCTCGCTCTCTCTCGTATATGTGTGTGAGAATGAGAGCGAGATTGTGCAGTCTCGAATTTAGGGCTACTCTCCATTAAATGGCATAACTTAAAATAATTACTTTCATGATAAGAAAGGCAATCATGTTTTAAAAGTAACCATTAACCTCCTGGTTTTTTAGGTTTATTTATTTTTTGCTGTTGTTGTAAATTTTAAATAAAATGTAGTTTTTTTTACTTGTTTTCCAATAAAAATGCCCAAATGTCATTTAAAACAAGGTATATTTTATTGAGGAGCTACACTGCACAAAATATTAAGGTTTTTTTTTTTCAAGAGTTTTTTCACTTGATTTAGGTAAAAAAAAATTAAATACAAACAAGAAAAAAAAAATATTCAATCGCAAACATTGAATGTTCGATGTATTATCTAAGAGTCCTTCATCATGATGTATTCTTAAATGTGATTTTAATAGGTACTTGATATGAAATGAAAGGTGCCTAAAAAAAGTCCTTGAAAGTTCTAGAATCTGGTCTTCATAAAAGAGTGGGAACTCTACCGTGGATAAAATCAAGTCCTGCAATACAATTTTTTCTTTTGGATATAGTAATAGGAAACACATCATCCATGTAAGTACCAGCATGTTTACTAGCGGCTGCTGTTTACCACTATCGACTCGGGAGATAATGTCAGTTTTACTGTTTTTAAAATATTTGTCTCTTTAGACATACCACCAAACTTTACACTCGCAGAACTACACTTACTTTTGTCTGCCGCAAATTGCAAGAGATGTGAAGCCAATTTAGATTTGAGAAATGCATTATAGTATGTGAAAAGCACATGTTGATGAGGTAAACTGTACCTCATCAGTAAAAGTTTTATTCTGCAAGTTAGGACAGATTACATTCCACCTTTGACATCAGTTGAACTCATGAAGCACTAGTGTGAAAGCATTCAAATGCAGGTAAACTCACCTGACACCTGCAAGAATTCTCCAGTATTTCCTCCATATCTGCGCACTGAGTGCTCAAAGGCCTCTAACAAAGTCGATCCGTTCATCTGCACCAGATCAGACGTGCCTCCAAATGGCAACACAGAGATCAGGTCTTCCATTGTGATTGTACCTGCATTTGAAAAAATAATTAATCATTATGCATTAAGTTTCCAACGTACACATTTTAAAAAGTTCACTGGAGCAGGGTTACTATCGTTAACAAAAACTATTACGAATATGGCTATTTTTTGTTTTTTTAAACTAACATAAAATATAAAAACAGGAGTTTGTAAAAGAACAAAAACTAAACTTAAGTTATTTCCTCTGTAATCTAAAGTTTTTGTTTGTATTGTCATGCAGATTTATAGTTTAATTAATTTATGTTGGTGGCTGATTTCATTCATCAAAGCCTGATTTTAGACTATACATTTAGTACATTGTCAATGTTTTCTAATAAAGTGCTCTGTGTGTAATCATACTTCAATAAAAAATAATTATGAACCTAAAACTAACTAAAACTAAACTAAAAATTAAAATACAGAAATAATTTTTCAAAATAACCCAGTACTGGAGTGTTGACAGAAAACTGCCATACCATTTCTGTTGCGCTCATCAATAGGTGATCGGATGCCTCCACCATTGAGAATACAAGCGCTTACATGATTCCACTGTATTTCATCAGCATATTTAATATTATTATGGACCTAAAACACAAACAGAGAAGGAGACCTTTGAGTTTAGCAAATATACCAAATTTACCTCACAAACTCATTCGCTCATAAAACTCTTTCTATTTTCCCCTTCACAATGGTTTAGAAATACATTTCTTCTTAATTTCAAGATTTGGTTTACTCTGATTTTATGTGGCTGTGTTGCGCCAAGGCTGGCGATAGCTTTTTGTAGGTTGGGGGGGAAAAAAAAAAAAAAAAAAAAACACCGATTCACTGCTGCTTTGTGTATCTCAAACAATTATGGATCGATCCACGAAATCTCATTCATAATTGTAAATAAATTATTCATAATTCTGGTTATAAAATAGCATGCACAAGACAAAACACTACAGATACAGATGCCATGCCAAGTGCCTTACAACATGCAATAATGAATGGAGGGTTCATCTGCAGTAACATATTGTATACTGGAGTCTTCAAATGAGTTTGATGAAAAGGCACAATACAACTTTACAACATTTTAAAGGAAATAACCAAACAGTGTACTGCATCGTGTATAAAGGGAATTGTAACAGTATAAGTACAGGCAAGGAGGAGGCGGGAAACGGCTGAACAGTAAACATAAGTTTAATGTCAAAACTGTCTCTTTCTCGAACTGGTGCCTCTTGCTCTCACTTTCCCGCCTGTCGACACCATCCCCCCACACCCCCCCCCCCGGAGAGGAAATGCTGCCCTTCCGTCTGGGTGGTCCACCCTACCTCCTGGGAACCTGGGGGAGAGACGAGGGGAGGTGTGGGGATAGGGAAAGGTCACAGGAATAAATGTATTTATGCAGGAATCAGTCACAGGACAAAGTGTTTATTGCACTCGAAAGCTGATTATTCTTGTGCACATCCACAAGTGTGGCACTGATGTGGCATTTAATTTACACTCAATGAAAGCTGCACAGTGATTCTGATACGGAGTTACTCCCCCAAGATTTCCCTAGTTGTTAGTGGGTTTATGCTCACTACTGCCCTACAAAGTCAAAATGTGGATAATAAAATATTCTCACTTGGTTTACTCTGAATCTGAGCACAACTGAGTGAAACCTGTCTTTCACAGGAGCGGTCATAGAGACAGGGGCCTCATGTAAAAAACTTGGTAAAACACGGAATTTTTTCTGAAATGTTACATGCAACACATTTCATCCAACTTTGTTTGGGAGTTGGTTGTCTGGATAGTTCAGAAACACAGTACTGTACAGCCAGTCTATCCAATGGTCCGTTCTACTTCTGAATGTCCGTCAGTATCCTATCTGTTTTATACCATCTGTTTTACCAGGACATTCCACATCAGTAAAGTGCACATCACAGATTTATCTATAGCCGAATGCTGTCCTCAGATGGGATTTCTGTATTGTACAACACAATTTGAAGCTAACAACCTTTTGGAAACAAAAATATCATGACCCAAGAAATCCTCACTGTCATTAAATGTACAGTCCCTCCTTATTACACCACGGGAAAGTCTTCCAAAAGCATATCACTTTTTTACACTTTATATTTGAATGGCTTATTAATTAGTCAAATTAACACTGGATAACATTTAATTATTATTTGAGTGCTTAACTCCATACCTTTTCATTCTAAATGTTTTGCATTAAATGAAATCAGAATTTAGAATCAGTCTGTTCATTTCATGACTTGTCCAACTGGAGTGGCCAATTGACACAAACGAATAAAAAAAGTGTCAAGTGTGCGGACAGTGCACACTTATGGCAAGTTTATTTTTTACAAATCCCATTGTGTGTGGGGGAACTTGCGTATGTAACGTTTATACATCAGTCCCCAGATTTCATACATAACTCAATTTTGACAATATGTGTAGTTACTGTCTTTTGCCTTTGCAGGGTAGACTAATTGAATCTTTCAGAACCAGTTGAAAAGAGGCAACTCTTAGGTTTGTTGCTGTTATTGTAAGATATTTGAATATTGGTGTTCTTTGAGCTGTGTTTCTGTTGGGTTGATTGTCCCGAGAGTTTTCTGCCTTATAAAGTGAACCCTACAACTCAAGTCCACAGAGAGCAATAGGCAAGAATGCTGTTAAAAATTCTGCATCAAGATTTAGCAGTAAATGTATCTTTAAAATCATACAGTCATTCACTTACCATGGCATCACAGATCAAGTTCCCCAAATTACATTCACGAAATCGACATTCCTCAAAAGTTCCATTGAGATACACCAGAGTCTGTCCCACATACAGAGAAGAGTAATTGGCCAGATTCTTTTTCCAGTTCTCCAATTCAGCTTGAATGACTGGATCTAGACAAAGATATTTCACAGGTTGATAGGTAGATGCACAATTTGTTGGGTAATCACTAAGGTACACTGTAGTTACAAATGTCCTGTTACTCAAAGACTATGGTGTGTAATGCATTATGGATTAGAGGTTTTTAATAGTCAACTAGTCAAGTCCATAAATTGAGTCAAATGTGAGAAGTTGTTACATCATTTCGATTTCACCATTCGCAATGCTTCATGGGAGTGGGCGGTCATTGACAACCTCTTTTGTCATGGCAAGTTTCCATGGTAAGAAGAATCATGCTTGTGGCCACTGGCATATAGTGCCACTGGATGAAGTATATATCATCTCTTAATCTCAGAGCTCATTGCACATTTTGAAAGGTTTATTCGTTATCACTAAAAATGTATTTGTCTATGGAGAAATTAATAGGATTTTTACTTCCAGAAACTGTTGCGCTATATTGACTAAAGGACTTTTGGTTACTAAGGGCTTTAAAAAACTGACTTGCATGATTTGAGTATCCTCACCCGGTGTTATAGAGCTATCCAGCAGAATTGGATTGCCTGATGACTTCACCACATCCCCGTTTGAATCAAATGTCACTTTTAGGAATCCCAGATATTTCCCAAAGGCATATGCTTGCACCACTGGAACCTGTCGGCCATCCTCCGATTTCACCATGAATGGGTATAGACCCGCAGGAACCTCTGTAGACGGTGGCGGTCCTACACACAAAATGAAAAGATTAAGTTGAAGTGTCCTAGTTTAATATGCAGAGACAACTGCACACCTTCATTTCAAAGATGGGACAGAGGCAATGTAAGACTGGGAACATTGAAGAATATTCCAAACCCATGGTTGGTAGGTAAGAGGTGATGCTATCATGGTTTGGTATAAAATGAGCATTCATGCATGGTTGCTTACGATCAATGTTGGTTTGAGGTTAACCAATTTGAGAAAAACGGCACAAGCACACATTCCAACATTTTGAGAATAACAATTCTCGATGTATGATTGCAAGGAACAAAGATTTCACCATCTAAAGTCCATAAAATTAAAAGATTCAGAGAGATTCGTATACATATAGATCAGGTGGGGTTTATTCGGGGCCACAGCTCTTCTGATAACATTAGGCATTTCATCAATATCATGTGGTCAGTGGAGAGTGATCAGACTCCGGTCACTGCCATCTCACTTGATGCCGAAAAGGCGTTTGTATGGTAGAATGGGATTATCTTTTTAAGATTTTGGAAATGTACAGGTTCGGGAATACTTTTATTGGATGGATTAAATTACTTTATAGACACACGGTAACAGAAGTACAAACAAATAGATTAACTTCAGATTATTTTTCTCTGGATAGAGGTACCTGGCAGGGTTGTCCTCTTACTCCATTATTGTTCTGTATTGCCCTGGAACCATTAGCAGCTCCGATAGGAAAGGTGGACCCGCCTTCCAGCCGGGTGCATTCCAGTGGCCCAAACAGGGCATTAAGTATTTGAGTATTTTATTCCCAGCAAATTTGTCTGATTTAGTTAGTTAATTTTGACCCTTTAATAAAAAGGTTTGAGCATGATGAGTTGAGGGCAGATGGGCTTCATTACACTTCTTGATGATTGGGACGGCTAATGTTATTAAAATGAACTGTTTCCCAAAATTCAACTACATGCTACAGTCATTCCCTATAGATTTTCCCCTCTCTTATTTCAAGCAATATGATAGCATAGCGAAGTCTTTCATTTGGAATGGTAAGCACCCCAGATTACATTTTAGTAAACTGCATAGGCTAATTGACAAAGGTGGGCTAGGCCTACCCAAGATTTTGTTTTTTTATTTGGTCTCATTTGGCCGCTTCCACCTGAAAGAGCCTCGAGTTTATGGCTAAACCCAAACTATGCATTATTAAGTCCCCTTTCTGCTGGTCAGAGGGGATTGTGAGGGGGGTTATTACACTTGGTTTCCTTTATGAAAGTAGTGTGTTGAGATCCTTTGAAAATTTGGTTCAACATTTTGGGATCCCCAGATGTCAGCTTTTTAGGTATCTACAGCTGCGCCACTTGCTCTGTACTATTTTGGGGAATAGCATACACACCCCAAAAGCAGCAGTTACTATGAGAGTGGCGATTACTGCTTTTGGAAAAGGTCATGACGCATCAGTGTATTTATTCCTTGTTAATTCAGAGTCTGGGAGACGGAGCCTCAACCACTTTCAAGAGATTTTTGGAGAAAGATTGGAATTTGGGGGAGAGTGGGCTAGGATTCTAAAAAACCGTCAAAACTGCATCTAGAGACTCAAGGGTGCGCCTTAATGCAATTCAAAATTTTACACCGATTCTATTGGACACCCTCTAAATTGTATAGGCTTGGTCTTAAAGACACATTCACCTGCTGGTGATGCCAATCAGAGGATGGAGTCATAGTCCATGTCTTTTGGGGTTGTGTTGAAATACAGAAGTTTTGGCTAAGGTTACAGAGTCTGGTGTTTGTGTTGGGTACTCAGGTATCATTTTGCCCCAGACTCTGTATTTTGGGATGTTAAAAATGGACATATAGAGTTGGACCTTAACCAGTGACATGATCGGCAGGCAGATCTTTTAAGGGGCTGGAGATCGGCTGGAGCACATTCCTTTCAGGAGTGGTGCTCAGAGATGGGAAGGGTGGTGGCCTTTGAGGAAGGGACATTTAGAAGAATGGGGAGGTACAACATGTTAGTGGAAAAATGGGGTGGGTATATGCCGTTTATGGATATGTGATAATTATTATTATATTTCTATTTGTTTATCTATTTATTTGTTTGTTTATTTTATTTATTTTTTGTGTGCGTGTGTCTCTATATCATTTGAGACCACTGTGATGTTAGGGTCAGGGTGGGATTGGGGATTGGTAATAGAGTGGGGTTAATATTGATTCTGTGTATATATGTTTTGTTTTAAGGTGTTCATTTATGTGAATCAATAAAAATAGTTAATCTGAAAAGCATAATATTGAGGCTGTGGTTAGTTCCCACCTCACCCATCCACTGAATCGTTAAAGGGGTTGTCTGTGGATTGCTCCTGTAATACAGTGGGACGGTGGGGGGTGTGCAATGCGCAGATGGGGGAGGTGGAGCTGAGGCCGTCTACGTCAGCTCTGGGTCAATATGACGTAAGGGGGGTGGGGGGGGGAGCCTCAGCTTCTCCAGCCCTTAGGGAAATTCCCGCTGTGGATTTCCGTCTGGAGCAGACGTGAGATGAGACTTTTAAGCACGCATTTGACCAGGTGAAAATAATTGATGGTCATCGCCTTCAGCCACACATTGGACTCACATTTCAGTATTTCTCAATTATAAATGATTGTTGTTCAAATTTAACGCCTCAACCTACTAAAACCATGGAAAGAGGCGGTCCTCATATCCTTGATGACGGTAGTTCTGGAGAGAGAGGAGCTCAGCCTGGAGGGGAGTCTAAAAGCCAATCAATTCACCCCCATCCCTTGCGGAGACCACCTCTCGCCGTCACAACGTACGGAGGTTGTCAGATTGCAAAAAAAAAAAAATTTCTCTGATGTGTTCTTGCCTCTCCACTAACCTAATAAAAACCCACATCGAGACAATCCCAGGGGTGGTGGTACGTAGTCATCCCTATTGCTTACTCGAACACAAGAAACATGTAGTACGGGAAGAATTAAAGGCCATGCTCAAAATGGGCGTAATAGAAGAATCCCACAGTAACTGGACCAGCCCAGTGGTTCTGGTACCTTAGATCGATGGCTCTGTCTGGTCCTGTGTGGATTATAGAAAGGTCAAAGCAGTGTCTAAATTTGACGCATATCCATTGCCTCATATTGACGAATTGCTAAATCGGTTGGGCTCAGCTCGCTTTTATTCGATGCTGGATTGACAAAGGGATATTGGCAAATCCCCTTAACCGTCCCGTGAAAAATGGCCTTCTCCACACCGTTTGGATTACACCAATTTGTTACCCTTCCGTTTTTTTGGGGCCCGGCTATGTTTCAGCATCTTATGGACCAAGTCCTCAGACCGCACGCTGCATATGCTGCTGTTTATTTGGATGATATCATTATTTACAGTAATGATTGGCAGAGGCATATGCAGCATCTGAGGGCGGTTCTGAGGTCGCTGCGACAAGTGGGGCTCATAGCAAACCCAAAGAAGTGCGCAATTGGATGGTGGAGCTACGGTATCTGGGGTTCCACTTGGGTCACGGGCAGGTGCGACCTAAAATGTATAAAATCGCAGTGATCGCGACCTGCCTGAGACCCAAGACCAAAAAGGAGGTGAGGCAGTTTCTGGGGCTGGCCGGCTACTATTGAAGGATTGTGCCTAATTTTTCTGACATCACCAGCCTGCTGACTGACCTCACTAAAAAAGGGAGCCCCAGACCAGAGTCATGCCAACAAGCTTTCACGCAGGTAAAAGCTTCAATTTGTTGCAGGCCTCTTCTGCATTCACCTGATTTCTCTACCCCTTTTGTTTTAAAGATGGACACATCAGACAGGGGGCTCAGTGCTTTCCTGTCCCAAGTGGTGAAGCGAGAGGAGCACCCAGTAGTGTACATTAGTCAAAAGCTCTCAATGAGAGAGACGAAGTACAGCATCATAGAGAAGGAGAGTTTGGCCGTCAAGTGGGCGGTCCTCACTCTCTCGCTACTATTTGTTGGGAAGAGCATTCACCCTCTGTTCGGAACATGCCCCGCTCCAATGGCTCCACCGCATTAAGGACGCCAACGCCCGGATCATCTGTTGGTATCTGCACTCCAGCCATTTAAGTTCGACTAGGGGCACAGATGGCTGACATGGACATCCTCTCCAGAAAAAAAAAGTGGTGGGAGGTGCAGTCCGGACAGTTCCCCAGCCTGAGTCAGGCAATGGGGGTAAGTGGAGTTGAGGGCGTGGTCGAGTGCCCTTCTGGGGAGAGAGAAAGCAGTAAGGACATCCACCTGAGATGAATTGTGACTAACTACCATCTCTATGTTCACAGTGAGAGTCGGGGGAGATAAAAATACGGCCAGTTCACAGAGAGAGGAGAGAGACAGATAGACAGACCAGTGTCTTTGTGTCTGACCCTTTAGAGAGTCTTGTGTTGTGTTAAGCTGAAAAGCAGAATGTTTATTTGAGTGATGCTGAAAAGCCATCTTGTGTATTGAGTGAAGCTGTACAGCGATTGCTGATTATTTGTGAATAAAACAGACTCAGGAAACCAGTTCCCGCTTCCTCCTTTATCTGTCCAACCTGAACCTTTGTTACACTGACACTTCCTCGAAAGCCAGCACACTCCCCATCTGTGTGCATCACTCTTTAAATGAGGGCACTCCAGCCGACTTGGCCCCCACAGTGATTCTTGTTTCTCCCAAGGTTATTTTTCTCCATTAATCAACATCTTATGGAGTTTTGTGATCCTTGCCACAGTCGCCTTCAACTTGCTCACTGGGGATATTAATACAATTATTATTTAATTACTTATTTTTAAACACTTCCAACAATCATATTTTATCTAATTACACATTGATGATTCATAGACATTACAGTTTTGTCGTCTGTTAATGCCTGATCTTTTGTAAAGCTGCTTTGAAATGTTGTGTGTTGTGAAGGGCCCTATACAAATAAAATTGACTTGACTTCCATCCACTTAAAACAATTTGTCTGCCAATCATGACACTGGTTTACTGGCATTACACCAATTATTTTATGCGTTTATTGCCTATAAATTATTTTTTTGTAATTTTTATTGATTCAACTATTAAACAATGAAAAACAAAACACATACAAACAGAATCAACATTTAACCCTCACAATTGCTCCAATTTGCAATCAAGAGGGGTCCAATAGACAATGTAAATTCTTGAATTGCATAAGGTGAACCCTTGCATCTCTAGAAGCAGACTTGATGTTATTTAGAATCTTAGCCTACACTCCCTCCTCCAATACCAAGTTTAGATCTTTTTCCCATAATCTCTTAAGAGAAGTTGAAGTTCTGTCCCCCAGACTCTGAATTATATTCTCCAGACCCTGGAGAAGTTTTGACATGCCTTGACATTTGTGCTTTTTTCAGTTGCTTAAAAACACATTAATGGTTAAAGTCTGATAACACTGTATTCAGCACAAACAGGGCTACAATAATATGTGAGCAACATGTGTGTACAGGTTTGTATGTCTTTTTAAGTCATTGAAATAAGGCAATATAATATTTAATATAATATTTGTCCACAAGACTTTTGAGATCTAGATCTTGAAGCCTAGAGTTTCTGCTACAAAATGATGTGAAAACCATCCTGATCATTCATTCATACAAAACAATATAGTAATTGAACCTTTGTAAGACACTTTTAGTGTTAGAAAGGTCATATGCAAGTTGGCGTGACACATAATGAATATGGATTTTTAATTCACAACTGATTAGACAAAAGATATCCTATCAATGAGGGATGTGACAAAGAGAATTAATGTGAGGAGACTTAATGATCCAAATTAAGTTTTAAGTTAAAAGAAGTAATCTGACTATACATTTTCTTTACATAAAGACTTTACTTAATTTTAAACCTACACTACTGTTTAAAAGAAGTCACCAAGGCTGCATTTATTTGATCCAAAATACAGTAAAAACAGTGATATTTTGAACTCTTTTTACACTTTAAAAGAAGATTTTCAGCATAATTACTGCAGTCTTCAGTGTCACATGATCCTTCAGAACTCATAAGATGCTGATTTTCTAATATGGGCATATTTAAAATGCATTTTACTAATTTAACCTGAAAACATATTTGCAAGCACAAGCTTTGTTGATGATAATAAGGCAGCATAAACACTAGTTAAAAAATAATCTATACATTCATATTATTTTTATATCATATTACATATCATATTTATATCATTCAGCATACAATTTAAATACCTGCTTTAGCCGAAACAGCATTTAAATGTAACTAAACTTGCCTATTAGGACATATTTCAAATTTCAATACTCTGAATCCTGGCTGGCAAGTCTAGAAACACTCCCACTAGTAAAATATGTACGTTTATACAAAATAGCATGTCAACTAATGAAAACTAAATTACTTGTCTGAAATTGTATCCTCGGCTGGATCAAGACTCTCTTCAAAATACAAATGTTCATCGGAGTCCCGCTCCTCTTCTGAGGAAAATTTTAACTCTTCTTCACAACCCAGGAGTTCTCACTTGTGTATCGTGCTGTCTTTCAAACACGCAGAAAAGTGAATGAATTTGTTTTTAAGGCACAGTCGGGGGCCTTTACCGTTTGATTTGAACGTCTCAGCACATTACCGTATGAATAGCGCACTCTACTGGTGGGTGTGATCACATTAGAGATAATTAGCTGAGTTAGTAAAAACTGTACGGCGCTTTGTTTCATACAGATTACATTGCAGGAGAATATTTGTTTTAAATGTTTCATGTTTGTGTGATAAGTATTCGCAGAGTTTCAGTTCATTTTTGTGACGCGTTTCAGATATATGCTCGCGAACCCAGAGACTGCTTACAGCTCAGCCTTTTCATTTTCTTTATTTTACAAAAGCACAAGGTTTTGTTGTTGTACCATAATATGACTTACTTCATTGACTTTGTAAAGGACATCACTTGCTGTGGTCATGTAAATATTTTGTGGCCATCCTTAGCATCTATTCTCAATTTGGCCAGGATCATCAGTGCAAAAGTGAACTTCCGTTAATGTAAGCGTTTCTTGCATTCCTTGAATCGATCACGTTTCTCTCTTGTCGAATTTGCAAAGTCTGGGAACAAGAAAATGCTGTGGTTCTTCCAAAAAAGCCTTCCTATACTCCTCAATTTGCATAACACCTTACATAACATTTTTATTGGACGATCTCTGAAATTTGGCCAGAATTGATCGAGGCCTGTCTCCCTCAGGGGATCAACGAGCCGGAACCCTGTGAGCTCGCTCGATTTCCAGCTTATAGCCTGTTATGTCAAGCAGATTCGGAAAGAGCCCGTCCAGGAATTTTACCATATCCGGACCTACTTCGGCCTCAGGAATTCCGACAATTCGGATGTTATTCCACCGGCTATGGTTCTCCATGTCCTCCAACATTTCCCAGACATGCTCCAAATCCACCTTGGTTGCTAGCGGAATAGCAGATAATTCCCTCTCTGATGACTCCAGATAATCAATCCATTTCTCAACAGCCCCCACTCTTGTAACCACCTCAGAGAATTTCGTCTTCATGGCAGATCGATCGATGTATTAGCATCTTGCACCAAATTTCCCTAATTTCTCAACCAAATAGGCTCCCTGGCTCGAGGCCTTTTCGGGGGTATTAGCTTGAGCACGTAAGTGTCTTTTAATGTCTCCAGAGCCTGAGAATTTTGAATTCTTTGACATATTGTGCTCCTAGAACGGTTTCATTAATAGTGTTAAATCTAACAGTGTGTTAACCTCGCATGGCGTCACGTGGCGCACACATTAGTGGTATAAAGGAGGGGACGTGCATACTGCTCATTCAGATTTTCTCTTTGGAGCAGAGCGGTCGATGGTTCAGCGAGCTGAATTTCCCACGGCTTCCATTCTCAGCTCTGCTGGATCCTTAAGGCACATTACAGCGGCTTTCTCCCCTCTCTGCACGGGTGCACATCATTTAGAGTGTATTCTGAAGGTGTATATTTTCCTTTCTAAAAGAGTAAATTCTAAAAGAGTGGCACACATCGGAACATCTTTTTAAAGATGCCCTTTCAGTTGTGTGTTATTCCTGGATGCAGTCGATATCTCTCGCTTTCAGACGGCCAGGATCGCTGTCTTTCGTACCTGGGCGTCGCCCACGCCAAGACATCTTTCATGGATGCGTCATGGCAACGTTGCAGCTCGCTTTCGTCAGAAAGCACACCACCCCAGCGGCTCCCTCCCTCGGTCCTACTGGTATGAGGCCAGCGCGGCAAGCACTGGGGGCGATTCATGGACCACAATGGGACCACTTCCGCTGGGTAAATCCCCACAGATCTCCCATTACCCAACATGCTCGTTTGCTCCGGTTAGGCGCTCGGATGAGTTATACATAAATAAGATAGACAAATAATCGAGAAAAATAAATACAAATAAATATATAATTAACATAAAAGAATGCATATTTTTATATATACACACACACACACACACACACACACACACACTTATTTGTAATTTCAACTTATTTGTAAATGTGCAAGTAATAGACTGTACCTGCTGTTTCAATAAAAATTATTAGAAAGAAGAAAATAAAAATCTATGAAAGAAAGATTTTTCTGCTGATTTAAAATATGTTCCTTCCTCGTAATCTTGACCATCCGTTTTGGAGATTTCTTTCCACATTCAATTAGATAGGAGCTGTGCTTGTATGCCGTTTGCTTAAATTAAAATGGGAGCATTCTAAAGATGGATGCAGAGAGACCTGACTTGCTAAAACGTGTCTGGCAACACATTGCGTGCGTTTGAAACGTCAGCTTAGTGTTCCATTTGGGACAGTAATAAACTGGAAATTCATACACTAGATGAACGAGAGAGCATAATGGTATAAGCACAGCAATACTCAACATGCAGCCCCCCCGTGCCACATGCAGCCCTCAAGCCATCTTTTGCAACCGCATTATGATGTCATCAAAAATATATTTATCAATAGCCTATCAAATGTGCATTTTCCAGAGTATTTACAGTAGTTCTCTGTATTGCTGAAGCACAGCACAGTTAGAGAGGGAAATAAACTGCAACAGGATATACAGGGCCTAAACTAAAAAAATGACTTAGGAGCCATTGGCTCCTTAACTGAAACATTAAGGAGCCAAATGGATGTTTTGGTTGCCAAATCATATAATTGCTTGATTTGGATTGTTGTCCAGAAACGAGATAGAAAGCAGAAGAAAAGGAAGACAACTGATAACTCAATCTGAGGTTTAATAAACAGTATATATAGTTGAGAAGGTAAGTTTGCATTCCATTTTGTCTCATAAATGTTCACACCCCTTTCATAATTTATACAAATATAAGAGATCATTTTTTTTGTGGGGGGGGGGGGGGATTTAGTACTGCCCTTCAGAATCTACAGTTGTATTCAGATTTGTACATACACCTAAGCCAAGTATATTTAAACTCAATTTTTACACAATTCCTGATATTTAATCATAGAAAACTTTCACTGTCTTAGGTCAGTTAGGATCACTACTTTATTTTAAGAATGTGAATTGTCAGAAATGGGAGAATTATTTATTTCAGCTTTTATTTCTTTCATCACATTCCCAGAGGGTCAGAAGTTTACATACACTTTGTTGGTATTTGCTAGCTTTGCCTTTAAATTGTTTAACTTGGGTCATTGTTTTGGGTAGCCTTCCACAAGCTTCTCACAATAAGTTGCTGGAATTTTGGCCCAATCCTCCAGATAGAACTGGTGTAACTGATTCAGGTTTGTAGACCTCCTTGCACGCACACGATTTTTCAGTTCTGCCCAATAAATCAGATTCTATCAATACCTTGACTTTGTTGTCTTTAGATTAGATTAGATTCAACTTTATTGTCATTGTGCAGAGTACAAGTACAAAGACAATGAAATGCAGTTTGCGTCCAACCAGAAGTGCAAATAAGCAGAAAAGTGCAAGGTGATAATCAAGTGTAGACAGGTGGTGCAAAGGCAGGACAAGAAATATATTGCAGTGTTATAAGAGCAGAATAAATATGGCTATGTAATATGAACAGTGTATGAATAACATGTACAGATATGTGCAATGTAGTAGCAGTGACATTTAAAAATATAAGTAGAATAATATAGCAGTGTATTAGCAGAATATATAATAAGAAAACAGTAAATATGGATATTCTGTATGAACCATATAGACAGATATGTAAAGTATGTACAGCTATGTGCAGTGTGGTAACATTATAAGAGCAGTAAGAATAAGTGTATGTGCAGGATGAATAGTATGAAGAGCAGTAGAATATGACTATGTATAGGCGTAATTACAGTATGTACATTTAAATAAATAAATAGAACAGAATGGGTGGGATAGGGTAGTATACACACACACACACACACACACACACACACACACACACGCTATTCTTCACGCCACAATTGTACAAAGCGGTAATCTGAGTTACCATAGACTTTATCAGTTCAAACAAGCCATTCTCTATTGACCTCTCTTATCAACAAGGCATTTCCATCTGCAGAACTACCCCTCACTGGATGTTTTTGGTTTTTGTTTTTAACTGAAGCTCCTGACCTGTATCTGTGTGATTTTATACACTGCACTGCTGCCACATGATTGGCTGATTAGATAATCACATGGATGATTGTTGGTGCCAGATGGGCTGGTTTAAGTATTTCTGTAACTGCTGATCTCCTGGAATTTTCACACACAACAGTCTCTAGAATTTACTCTGAATGGTGCCAATAACAAAAAACATCCAGTGAGGAGCAGTTCTGTGGATGGAAATGCCTTGTTAATGAGAGAGGTCATCAGAGAACTGACAAAGTCTATGGTAACTCAGATAACTGCACTGTACAATTGTGGTGAGAAGAATAGCATCTCAGAATGCTATTCAAAGTTGGTGCCGTTTTGGCAGCACGATGGGGACCTACACAACATTACGCAGGTGTTTTTAATGTTGTGGCTGATAAATAAACTGATCAGCCACAACATTAAAACCACCTGCCTAATGTTGTGTGGTGGTTTTAAATGATAAAGAAGCCCGAAATACACATGGGTCTTCTATTTTGAAATACCTGTGCTCCCAGTTGTGAACCCGCAGGCCACAGGCAATCACAGCAGTGCTGATTTAGGGCCATATAGCACAATTGCGAGAGTGTTATTGCTTATATACAACAGTTCAATGAGCAAGTACATTTAAAAAAATTAGGAAAAAAGGAGTATGGTCACAAAAACGCATTTGTGCATGGAACTACTTTTACACGACGGATCAGAATCTGCCATTGCTGGTTCAAACAAAATGATGCGTCCAAGCCTTCTTTAGTAATTCCAAAATGTCTCTTCATAAATAGTATCATGGCTTGTGCTGTTTCTACCAAGTTATTGGATAAACAAGGATGCGTGGGAGTGTGTGTGTGAGAGGGAGGGAGAGAGAGAGAGAGAGAGAGAGAGAGAGAGAGAGAGAGAGAGAGAGAGAGAGAGAGAGAGAATGTGTGATCACCTGTTGCCAAACCCAAGCAGAAATGCTGTCAGCTTTCTGGAGATCAGCTTTCTCAGTGGAAAAATCACTGTCCAAGCGGGGGCAATTCTCCCTATTTCATGGTAGCTGGTGAAAGAATCTTTCAATATAGAAAAAGCAATGTCCTCCGCCATTTTGAACAGTACATTTTTCTCCATGTGGAAACTCCAGTAATAAGTAATGAGTTGTGTCTCTAAGTTGTTTGTTTAAAGCTGTTTTAAAGCTATTTTCTAGCTGTAGTTGTGTAGTAGTAGTAGTAGTAGTAGTAGTAGTAGTACGAGCGATCACGGAGTGCTGTTGTATGTAAACAATGACTGATGGGTTCACTTCATGTCACCAACTGCTCATATTACACACAAAAATTATTTTGCCACCACCTGCTGGCCAACATATGTAATAACAAAAAAAAATACATGTAAGAGACACTCATACAGTAACTCTTAACACATATGCACTACTCTTTACTCTACACTTTATTTTAGAACAGCACGAACACAAGCGGATTGATACACACACAGTGAAGCATCCGAGTGCTGATGGTCTCACACCATCAGTGCTCATGGAACGTCTCTTATCCAATCAGATTCGAGGACCGGAACTAACTGTTGTATATTATATTATAAAATAAATAATTCTTACAATAAAAATAAAACAATTCACCATAAAAATGTATTATATACGTTATGTGGTTATGGCTTGATGGTAATTGCACTACGCAAACAGCGCTGAGTTTTGTGAATAAGGTGCAATTTATAATGAGCCTTTATACATTGTAAAGGAGGCATATTCGTGCCTGGTTAAGCTGAACTGCAGGTGGCTAGTAATAAGAAGCAGGTTTTTCAGCAGAAATTCCATGCACAAAAGTAGAACAACTGTTTAGTGAATTTGCCCCTTTCAAGTTTTTGAACTTTTCTAGTTATACAATATAACTCTATTAATTGAGGCAATGACTTGATACATACCTGTGTACAAGAATGTATTGGTGTGCCCTCCAATCACAACATCCACTCCACGAACTTTCTTTGCAATAATTTGGTCCACTGCGAATCCAGAGTGTCCGAGGGCAATGATCTTATTCACACCCAGAGCGATTAGTTTATCCACCTGAATCTGTAGAGCAGCAACTTCATCTTCAAACTGAAGATGTGGGCCTGTAAGACCATATAAATGTAGTAGTTTCACTGCTGGGCATTACCCCAAACTATATACCCACCTATGGCTCTTTGATATGATGCTCGTAAGACCAAGCACGCGTATAAGTACATGAGCATTCCAAGAATAAATACAATTTCTCTTTTCTTTTTTTGCATGGCATTTAATTCATGAAAATTGTGATTTCTGAACTCTATTTGAACTTGGGAAGTGGATAACACTGTGGCGACAGTGAAGGGAATGCTCAATTAAGCACTGTGAGATTTGGCTGTGCCTAACACCCTGTCTATACCAGGCACATCAATTGATGTGATGCGTCACAATAGCCTGAGGCTGTCTACATGGGATGCATAGACATGAACATTCGAATCAATTTCATTTGTGTAGTAGCCTCAGCACGCGCAGCATTAAATGGAATGCAACACCCATTTATTGTCACTTCCAGTGTAGACAGCATCATTATTATAATGGGGTTCAATTGCTTTTGATGCGACATGATGCGCCGCTCGCGTCCGATATAGACAGGGTTTTATGGCGACACCTGCCGTTCAGGTGTCGATTGTAGTGACACAAGGGGTCTCTGAGAGCCTCGAGTACCTCTGAACTTGTCAAGTCAAGTTGGCAGACAGAATTTGCATGCCCTGCCCCTGGACATACAGGTAATATAGTATATCACTGAGGAGCTGAAAATACTGTTACGGTGCATTACAGTGGTAGGGATAGTGACGTGGCAAGGGGAACACAACGTCTCGTTCCTTCCATCGGGGAACGGAGGTTACAATGACGTTCCCCTTCTGTCACTAACTCGATGTTGTGTCGATTGTAGTGACACAAGGGGTCCCACTTCAAAACACCATGCACTAACCAATGTTATGTGACTGCCGAGCCAGGTGCAAGCAGGCTATTTCGTGCTAGAAGCAGCTCAGTTGGCTGCACGTAACCCTCCCCAACGCCCCCAATAAAAGGTGTCATATACCGCTCTTAGGTTCTGGTACCCATACAGGAACAGGCGACATGACTTGTATGGGAGCCAGCCGGCCAGTCGCGGCCTTTTCTCGCTCTACATTTATAGTTAGAGAGTTAAAATCTTAACCCTACAGATGCATCGGGGAAGGTGTTCCTGATGCATCTGTAGCATTCCTATTCTTTCCCCTTCCTATTCTTTCAAGGGGAAAAGGTCCTGCAGAGACCACGACCTGCCCAGACTGGAGGGAGGTAACTTGTGGCTAATACACACAGGGGTTGTCAAGCCACCCGTGGACATGGTGCGGTGGTAGATCCTGCCTGACAAAGGAGTTGCTGCTACAGACAAGGCGACCGGGGGGCAGCAAGGACTGCACAAGGGAGACACGGGTATTGCCAGTGGGGGGACCGTATCACGGAAAATACGTCACAGGGAGTTGCCTGAAGTGGGAACTATGCCTGTGGAGCACAAGCCCAGCACGGAGCACTTGACTCGTGGTGGGTCTGGCGGCGAATTCCTCTGCTGAATCAGTGGTCAGATGGCTAGGGAGGAAGAGCATCCAGGAAGCGAGAGCTTGCTGGCTCACCTGGGAAAGAAGGTGCACTGGATCAGCTTGGTGAAGGGCGCAAGGTGCAAGCGGAACACCCGGTCAGACCTGTCAAATCACGGGACGAGACCGACTCAACCCTGAGGTTGTAGAACCTAGCAAAGTTGTTGGGTGTTGCCCTGCCCACTGCTCTGCAGATGTCTGCTAGGGAGATGTCATGGGTACTCGTAGAGTACTTTTCGTAGAGTGTGCTCGAACCTGCAAGGGGGGGCGGGCACGGCCTGGGTGTGATAGTCTAGGGAGATAGCATCAACAACCCAATGAGCTAACCTCTGTTTCGAGATGGCATTCCCTTTCTGCCATCCACCAAAGCAGACAAAGTGCTAGTCAGAGCATCTAAAGTCCTGCGTGCGGTCCATGTAGATATGCAAAGCACGTACCGTACACAGCAACGAAGAGGCTGGGTCTGCCTCCTCCCGGGGCAGCGCTTGCATGTTCATAACCTGGTCCCTGAAGGGGGTTGTAGGAACCTTGGGCACGTAGCTCATTCACGGTCTTAGGATGACATGAGCATCTGTGTCATCCTCAATCCCATGGGAAGAAGGAGTGACACGGGGGGTGGCTGGAGTGGCATTCATTTTGAGAAACGAAAGCAGGGACCGCAACGTTGCTATGGTCATGAGCTCGCAGTAAGAACTTAAACCATTCACAAATGCTGCCTCGGTGTGATTGCTACCCAGGCACACGAGGCAGCATCTATGACCGTCGGATCTGGAGAGTTACCAGCCACATCCAGGAACTACACAGTGGCGGAAGGGCATCTTTATAAAGACGCATCATGAAAAGGACATTCAACGCCCGCATGTGTATGTTGCTCTTTTACCAGAAAAAAAACTCTTTTAGAGGAAAATAATATTTTATGAGAGAAGCGTTGTCGAAGCGCCCAGGGGCAGAGTTTGCACAGCGTGCAGAGAGGAGAAAGCCGCTGGAATGCGCTGTCAGATCCAACAGAAGCTCTCTTGCAGAGGTGGGTGAAGCAGTCATGACACGCAGCTCGCTGATCATACAACCATTCGGCTCTGAAGATAAAAATCTGTCTGACATTCGCTTGCCCGCTCCCCTTTATTCTTTATTTACCCCCTAAAATTCTGTCTGCCAACTTGACATTGGCCTTTTCTCAAGTTCAGAGGTACACAAGGCTCTCATAAGAGACCCCTTGTGTCACTACAATCAACACAACGTCGAGTGAGTGACAGAAGGGGAACCCAGCCATATACTATAATGAATTTAATGAATGATCTTACCTGGTAAAGATAAAGCAGGCGTTTCCACTGAGGTGTACCCAACAACTCCTACTTTCTCTGAGTTGATGGCGAAGATCTTAAATGGTTGATAGTGTCTACTAATCAGAGGAGCGATTGTGTTATCGGCTTTAATATTTGCGCTGAGAACTGTAAAGTTCACGTCTCGAAGAAAAGGTTCCACGAGACCATCCACTCCATTGTCAAACTCATGATTTCCGAAGGCCTACATATTACACACAAAAATAATATTAACTTTCTTTTGATCAAGCCATTCAAGATGCACTGTTGATGTATGTGACAATTATGGTTTGTTTAAACAGCAAAGATGTGATGTGTGCGTCAGGTGTTACGGCAAATAAAAATTCAGCAGAGGATGCACCTTTGGATTCTAGCTCAAGCCTACTCAGGAAGTTTTTTCTTTACTCACTGCTGACAAGATATAAAACAAACCTGCATGTACTGTATATGTAATAGGTATAAAAGAATATTTTACATACATTTTTACTCAAAATGTTCAATGTGTAGTGATCTGTATATGCATTTCTCACCCCCTTTAATTTTCTGAATGCAATTGTGTGCTCTCTTAGCTCCTCTTCCATTTTGGGGGAAACTAACACAGTTAAAGACTGGTTTTATTATTATAATACCTTCAGGTATATTGTTACTTTGTTTGTCTATTTTTATTATTATTGTTATTAAAACATTTCGTTACTTTAATCTCTCTATTCTCTCTGCCCTTTCAGATTTGTTTGCCAAAAGGGTGTACTTGCATACAAGTTTAAGACCATCGGGTTCCATCAGGAGAGAATAAATCACAAGTTGAGTATGGATGTCCATTATCTTCCTAATTCAATCAAACATACAATGCAGAATACATCAGGGTCCATGTACTTTTGCGACAATTATTTTTAACTTTTTAAACCCAAAAATGAAAAATGAAAACAGCGGTTTCTTCTTTATTGATTTTAACACTGATGAATAGAATAAGCAGATACAAACTCATTTTCTTTTGGCTATTTCATTTTCTATTTAAAAAGGAAAAAAGAGAAAGGGGGAGATTGCTCAATTTTAATTTCCTTTCATTGTTTAAAACATTTATTTATGGCTTGAACATTTGATATGCACATGTGAGCAGCACTGAAGTGCCCCTTTTATCTAATCCCACACTATCCCACATCACTTGGCCATATGCTGACTGGGAGTTGGTCTATTATTTATATTAACATTGTATGATTTTGTAGTACCTGTGAATTCGATAAATGTAATGTAAATAAAGGGTTTCAGTGCCGCTCACATGTGCGTATCAAATATTGAAGGCGTAAACTAATTTTTAAACAATTTTATTTTTTGCCTTTTCTCCCAATCTCTTTATTCCTTTTTAAATAGAAAATGAAATGGTCAAACAGGAAATTTGTTTGAATCTGCATATTTTATTACAGTGTTAAAACGAATGAAGAAAAATACAAAAAATTTTAAAGTAATGGACACAAAAGTACACGGACCCACCAGTTACATAGAATAATTATAAAATAATTATCAAAATGCTGTTTAAAATAGTTGGCAGCACAGCATGCCACACCACAGGTCATCAACAAAGCATTTCATGTCAATACTGTATACTGCTTATTGCTGTCTGTTGCATCTGAAGCACTTGTGTAAAATGTTTTGGAGAATTCACCCATGCATGTCTTAACAGTCTTTGACAAGTGGGTAATACAGTTAGCAATGAGGACATCTAGCACTGCATTTGGGAAACACCTTTTCTGTTTATGTTCCACAAGTTTAAATCCCACAACACCTGAACAGGTGCAGTGTCCACTGTAATGAAGACACCGGGGCTCATGAGCACTTGTCCAGAACCTTCTGTCCACTTCTGCTATACATTACATCAATAACAAAATGAGCAAAGAGTCCCTTTGGTCTCTATAATCATGGAAAAACTGTCAACACATTTGATACCTGAATGGAGCAATACATGCACAACTCACCACACGCCCCATTGAGTGCAAGAACCGCTAATCAGAACCATGAGGAGGTTACCCCATGTGACTCTACCCTCCCTAGCAACAGGACCAATTTGGTTGCTCAGGAGACCTGGCTGGAGTCACTCAGCATGCCCTGGATTCGAAATTGTGACTCAAGGGGTGCTAGTCAGCGTCTATACTCTCTTAGATACCCAGGCCACACAAAGGCGGGGATATTCTAAAGTATTTAATGTTATGTGAAGATTTAGTTGAGTTTCTAGTGTTGGAGTTTTAGGGGTTACCACTGAGGTGAAGAGTCGAGCTTGAGCTTCTAAGCTCCTAAAATGTTAAGTTTATAATCTTTAAAATAATAAGTCTAATTGAGCTTAAATGCATAATGGAATAAACCTACTTTAACTCATAGTGTTAAAAAAATGAAATGTATTTGTTGGTGAGGCACAGCAATTACAGTAAAAACATGTTTTGTTCTTTTAAAGAACAGTCAAAACATATAGGGGCCTAACTTAATTTTAAAGTTGAAACATGTTACAATAAATTACATTTTAAACATGTAATTTCACTTAACACGCTATTTTTTTCAGTTTATGGTAAACTTTTGGCACCCTGTGCTGCCATGAATCTACCGGGTTTTTTTTTTTGGTTGTTTTTTTTACAATGAGTTCACTTGAAACATGCATGACTGACTTTCTTCTATGAGTGACAAAAAGAGATGTTTATCAGAAAATTCAAGATGCTCTTTTCCATACAATGAAAGCGAATCCTGACCATAGCTATCAAACAGGATTTGTGAAAAACAGTGAATAAGTAAAATTTTAGTCTGTTCCCCCACAAAGCTATCATATGTCTTCAAAACTTAGTTGTATAGATTACTGTTATGATGCTTGTTGGAGCACTATGAACATTCTTCAAAACTTTCCACTTTGTGTTCTAAAAAAAAAAAAGGTGAGTCATAACCATAACAAAATGAGGGGGAGTAAATGACGCCAGAATTCTCATTTTTTTGTAAGCAATTCCTTTAAGAGAATAGTGAGTTTCTCAGGGGACTGTCTGTGCCAAGCACATGTGTGCTTTCCACAATGGTCAACCAATAATCTGTTCAATGTGTGCTGAACAACAAATACTGGACTCATTTTAATACGAATACAACACACTCTTTCAAAAGCTGCTGCATTGGGCAGCATGAACTGGATAAAATAATTTCTATATGTATTTCAAGACATGCTTCATTTCCCAAACATTATATAAATAAAAAGGTACACACATAGATGTGCCTTTTGCAAAAATAAAACTGATAGGTGTATGTAAACACAGTATGAAGCTCTTTACATCTCACACTCTCTACTTCAGAAATCTACTGTATTTTTCCACTTCTCAAAAATACTGTTGATTTGCATCGAGCTGATGAGGCCACTCACACAAGCAAAGCTCTTGTATTCTGTCTGCGCTTTTTTTAATTGTTGGTCTGTATACGAGTCAGACGGACAACCGTCTTCACTGGGCGCGTCCGGGGGACACTCGTTTACTGTCGGTGCAAAGGACGATTCCAGTGTATATAACATTATTGATTTTGACGCAACGCTCGCGTCCGGTGTAGATAGGGTGTTACACTATATCGGCACCATGTGCGCTGCGTTTTTAAGGAATCTTTCAACAAACATTATTGCCTAAAAAACAGGGAGCGCGTTTGAACAAAATAGAACGCAGGAGTTTTTACTTGCTACGTCATCTTAAACTCAACACTTATGATGCCATGTCCATCTGACTCGTGTGCACACTAATAATGAAAAAATAGCAAGACAGAACACCAGAATGCGTCCTCTTTAAATGGACAGCAAGTCAAGTTAAAATAGTTCAACTTAATTTTTGTTTTTGTTAGATAACCTTGAAATGTGCATGCTGTAAATGAACTGGTTAACTTATATTCAAGTGAATGATTAGCCTAAACAGTGACGAAAGGTACAAAAAAAAAACAACTAGGCTAACATGTATTTACTTACCATCGCATCGTATCCGAGTTTATTCATGAAATAAGCCGCTTCTGCACCCTTGTAGAAGTTAAACCAGACGGTGCCCTGAAACTGATCGCCCGCGTCCAGCAGCAGGACGTTTTTCTCCTTGCTACGAATTTCTTGGACTTTTGTAAATCTCCGCGACACTCCGGCGAAACACGGGCTTTTAGTGCATTTGCCCGAGTCTTTGTTGGTCTCTTCCACCCTTGCGTGGACATCATTAGTGTGGAGTAAAGTGAGCTCAAATTCAGCGCTGCATACCTGGATCCACAGCAAGCAAAACGCGTTGAACCGCAGCCGCATTTTCATCCTTTCATCAGTATTGAGAGCGCATCCGATGACTTCAGCGCGCCTTTAGTCTGGACTCAGGAGGCGGGGTCAGGGAACCGAGGGTGTTTCACACAATTAAGAAGATAATCAGGGTTGTTCGTTAACTAAATCATGAGTAACTTTCTAAACTAACAGTAAAGACGTCACATCTTAAACGAATGGAAGTGGAACACATGGTAGGTAACCCTTTACAGTAAGGTTCTGTATGTTACCATTAGTTAATGCTTTACAATATATTTACAGTATTCATCTTGGTTCATGTTAATTTGTAGACTAGTATATATTATTAAAAGTTCTACACTTTAACTTTGTTTTATGAACTACGAATTAACATAAAGAAACAATGAACAATAATATAAAACTACTGAGCCTTTTTAACATTAACCTAGAATTACAAATGTTGTAGAACAAACATTGTTCAGTGTGAAATCATGCATATGCACATGGCTAATGTTAATCTATTGCATACCTAATGTTAGAACTTTATTGTAGTCTTACATAATAACTTTCACAAGTTATAAACAATAATTTTTTAAGGGTAAATAAATCCAATATAGCCTGGACACTTACAGCACATTTATGGCAAATGTGTGAATGTCATTATTTTAGAAAACAAGTGTCATTTGAAAGAAAAATATCACAAGCACACTATTGAAGCAAAACACTTCACAGAAATATGTTTAATTCATGATTAAAAACAATAGATACAGGGTTTGGAAATCAAAAGTGCAATGTACATTTTTTTTATTACATTTGATCCAGCTTATGGTGGTATTTCAGTCCTAGATACTATAAAATGTAAATTACTTTGCATCTACAAAAAAACACGTTAGACCAACAATATTCACCCAAATGTTGTCTCAACTAGCCTAAAAGAGTAGTCTGAATGAACAATTTCATATTGAACAATGTTGCTGATTTGTCAGTTCTGAGCATGCACTGCGATATGAATACATAAAGCGGTTACCGTTTTAGGCTTATTTGCTGATTTTATTTATGCTAGTATTGCTATTTTGTTGTTGCCACTGTTTAATTAATTGTTATGCGGAGATGTTAGGAGCTCATCTTTTAACTTAATAAAGTTTACTGTTTGTCACCATTATTATTCTCTATGAAGTTGAGTATTAATTTGAATTCCTGTCTTATTCCTGTAATTTAATTCTGTTATAGTTAATACATTTCGGCAAGGTTACAAATAACTTCCATGTTTGTCCATGTTTTTACAGTGGAGGATGCCGCAGACCAGGAGTAGGGCCAGAAGGGTGGCACAGGGTGGCAGTTGCCACCCTAAAAATGAGCTTTGCCATCCTAACTTGGACCTGTTCGACCTGACTCTGGCGTGGCGGTGACATGGCCTGGCGCTGACTCTGGTGTGGCGGTGACATGGCCTGGAGCTGACTCTGGTGTGGCGGTGACATGGCCTGGCGCTGACTCTGGTGTGGCGGTGACATGGCCTGGAGCTGACTCTGGCGTGGCGGTGACATGGCCTGGCGCTGACTCTGGTGTGGCGGTGACATGGCCTGGAGCTGACTCTGGTGTGGCGGTGACATGGCCTGGAGCTGACTCCTTTTATAGTCTGCTAATCTTGTGCATCAAGAGGAGAAATTATTTCATATGCAGCTTACAAGAGAGGCCTGATGGCTTTCCGGAAGAATTTTTTAAGATGTTTTCTGATAAATTATCACCTCTTTTCCTAAATATGTTTAATTAGTCTTACAGTTCAGGTATCCTTCTTCAATCTCTGCACCAGGCTACTGGTGAAAGATAAAGATCCTTCTCAATGCAGTAAAGATCCTTCTCAATGCAGTAATTATCGCCCCATCTCCTTACTTTGTACAGATGTGAGTCCCAGAATTAGTTATTTCCATGGATGCTGAGAAGGCTTTTGATAGAGTCGAGTGGGGGTATTTGATCTTCCCCAATGGCCTGTGTAAGAACAAATAATAATATTCTAAGTATTTCTCCCTTGGTCGTGGGACTAGACAGGGCTGCCCACTCTCCCCGCTGTTATTTGCATTAGCCATTGAGCGGTTGCTCTCATATCCAGCACGATGGCTGGCATACAAAGGGGAGGGCGGGAGCATAAATTGTCTTAATACGCGGATGATCTTTTGTCATGTGTCGGACCATAGCACCTCCATCTCCTTAGCTACAAGTTAAATTTGAGTAAAAGTGAATTAATGCCCATCAATAAGGCAGCCTTGAAATACCCATTAGCCTCTCTGCCTTTCAGATCTGCTTTACAGAGTCTTAGGTATTTAGGCATAAATGTGACAAAAAGTTTTTCAGACTTATTTGACCACAACTTTATACCGTTGATCGGTCGTCTTGCACAGGATTTTAGTCGTTGTTCTCTCCTTCCTCTGTCCCTGGTTGGTAGGGTTAACTGTATTAAGAGGAGCATGCACATCGACTCCATTGTGAAAAAGGCCCAGCAGAGGTTGTACTTCCTTTGCCAGCTGAGGAAGTTCAACCTGCCACAGGTGTTGCTGAAACAGTTCTACTCAGCAGTCATTGAGTCTGTCCTCTGCACTTCAATAACTGTCTGGTTTGGTGCAGCCACGAAAGCAGACATCAGAAGACTACAGAGGACAGTTCGGACTGCTGAGAGGATTATTGGTTGCCCCATGCCCCTCCTTCAAGAACTACACTTCCAGAGTGAAGAAAAAGGCTGGTAAAATCACTCTGGACCCCACTCACCCTGCCCACTACCTTTTTGAACTATTGCCTTCTGGCCGGTGCTTCAGAGCTCTGAGCACCAGAACCGTCAGACACAGGAACAGTTTTTTCCCTCAGGCTATCCATCTCATGAACAATTAAATTGCCCCATTGAGCAATAATTATGTGCAATACACAGTTAAAGTCTATTTAAATTATCCAACATATCCACTTCTGCCATTACTTACATTGCTCTGTACATAATATACATAATATGTATTTTTGTTCGTTATATAACAGATTGTAATAGATTTGCACTACGTGTGTGTGTGTGTGTGTGTGTGTGTTTGTGGGTATGTATGACGGTGAGTGTATGTACGTATATGTATAATTATTTATTTTTATAATTTTTTTGTTTTTTGTTTTTAATTACCTATGTCTTGCTGCTGTTTTTGGTATTGTTTGTATTGTTGTACACTGGAAGCTCCTGTCACCAAGACAAATTATGTGTAAGCATTCTTGGCAATAAAGCTGATTCTGATGCTCCCCATATTTGTATATTTTTCTCAATGTATTCCTTTTTTTATTCCAAAGTCCTTCTTTGTTACACTTGACAGCTCTATTTAGAATTTTCTTTGGAATAAAAAGTCTCAGAGGATCCGAAAAGACACTTTGCAGAAGACAAAAAAATTGGGTGGTCTGGATCTACCTAATTTTCTAATATATTATTGGTCAGCAAATATACGCTCTACTTTATATTGGTTTCATTCAAGCAACTTTGATCCCCCATCCCCCAATTGATCCCCCATCCTGGTTGCACATTGAGTTTAAGTTTAATTAGTTTAGTTAACATAGTTTAAGTCCTCCTCCCTGGCTTCCCTTCTTTGTCTCACACATACATGGTCTCTGATTAAATATTCAAATAACATAATTGTAAAAAACAATCTTAAAATCTTCATATCACCCCTTTGTTATCCCCATTACACTCTAACCCTCTAACCTTTCTCTCCTTTGTCAAGTTATCTGAACTATTTATTTTTAAAAACTCTTTCTGGAACATTTCTGCTTTTTCTTTGTCACTTATTGCAATTTCTCTTCCATACTTAAAATCATTAATGATAATGAATTAATCTTAATTAATCATGTTCCAAACTTCCTCAACTGGAGTACTTTTACCAATTTCATCACAAAATGATCTCCAATACTCTCTCTTTACTTCCCATATAATTTTCCTTGCCTCTGTTTGAGTTTTCTTATATATTATCTTATGTTCCCAATGAGTTTTATTCAATATTTTAAATGCTGTTTTTTATTTTTAATATTGTTTACTTCTCATTCCACCATTGAACTACTTTCTCCACCCTCTTTACTTTTTGGGATACATTCTTTTGCAGCATTTTGTATCACTGAAACTAATTCTATATTTATCCTTTCAATATCTTTGCCTTCATTGATTTTGATCATTTCCATTAATTCCTTCCTCACTCATTATTTTGTGTTTTCCTGTTAGCTTTCTCAAACTTCCATTTTCCTGTATTTCCTTGTATTTCCCGCATCTAATTTTTTACAATTGTTCTTATTATAGGAAAATGATCACTACCAACTGAAACTGTACATTTCATTGATACCTCCCAATGTATTATCCCTCCTAATGTGTTTGAAACAATTGTTGGATCTATTGCTGATTCCCTTCCTGAATTCACATCCATTCATGTGGAGTTTCCATCATTTAACCAAACAATTTTTTTCCTTTCTATCAGCTCTTCAATAACCTGACATTTGTGTCTGTCGTTGTTCCTCCCCATAAAGTATTAAAATCCACAAACCACATCACTCTTTTACCACTTAGACCTTTTATTTCTTCCATACTCTCCTGTATTAACCTATTACATGGATTCTAAAAGTTTATTATGACATAATTCTTCTTTTCAATCCATATTTCTACTCCTATATATTCCATTGTAACCCCTTTCTACAAAAATCTATAAGGCATTCCCTCTTTTAAAAACGTGACACACCCTCCACTAGGGTTGCAGCGGTATACCGGTTTCACGGTATACCACGGTTTGAATTTTGACGGTTATCATACCATGTACATTTGCTTATCTACGGTATTGAGAAAAAAATACAACCGGACGGAGAATCTCACATGCGCATCTCCTTTCCTCCTTATCTGCCTTTCAGACTCGTCAACTTGTGACACGCACGCGCGCACAGCGGAGAAAATGTCAGAGAGAAGCAAGGCGAGGGGGTCTGACATGAGTGTGTGTGTGAGTTAAAGCAGTGTTTCTCAACTGGTCTAGTCGGACTTGGTCGTGGACAGCAGGGAAAGAGCAATGCCATAGTTCTCCCATTGAAGATATTTTCGGTGAGCTGGCGTTCTCATCAGAGTAAGACATCGTGCAAATCGCCCCCCACTACCCAGTATACTACTGGCAAATGTTCAGTCTCTGGACAACAAGCTCTGCGAGCTGAGAGCACGGATCTCTTTCCAACGAGAGACGAGAGATTGCTGCGTTATCTGTCTTCCGGAAACCTGGATGTCCACGGAGATTCCAGACTCGGCCATCGAACCCACGGGGTTCTCCGTGCACCGAGCGGACAGAGTGAAAGACCTCTCAGGTAAAAGCAGAGGTGGAGGTGTATGTTTTATGATCAACAAATCATGGTGTGATCAGAGGAACGTACATTTTATCAGGTCTTTCTGCTCTCCTGATCTGGAATATCTCATACTTCTGTGTCGACCATTCTGGCTACCGAGGGAATTCACAGCGGTCATTATCACTGCTGTGTACATCCCCCCACAAGCAGACACAGACCGGGCACTCAGGGAACTGTATGGGAGTATAAGTCAGCAGGAAACCGCGCACCCTGAGGCCGCGTTCATTGTTGCCGGGGACTTCAACAAAGCCAAATTTAAAACAATAGCGCCAAAATACCACCAACATATCAGCTTCAACACACGAGGGGATCGGGTTTTGGATCATTGCTATTCTCCTTTCCGGGATGGCTACAAATCCCTCCCCCGCCCACCATTTGGCAAATCCGACCACTCTTCCGTTCTGCTTCTGCCCGCTTACAGGCAGAAACTAAAACGGGAAGCACCCACCCTCAGAACGATCCAGTGCTGGTCGGACCAATCAGACTCTGCGCTACAAGACTGTTTTGATCACGCGGACTGGGAGATGTTCCGGTCCGCCTCTGATGACGACATCGAGGTTTAGAGGACGTTGTTCCGACAAAAACAATACGGATCTACCCCAACCAGAAACCCTGGGTTAACGGCGATGTTCGCACGGCACTTACTGCGCGGACCTCCGCTTTTAATTCTGGGAACGCGGAGGAGCATAAACAAGCCAGTTATGCCCTCCGTAACTCTATCAGTGCAGCCAAACGCCAGTACAGGCACAAAATTGAAGGACAGTTCAACACCACTGACTCTAGAAGTATGTGGCAGGGAATTAACATCATCACAGACTACAAACGGAATAAAAACTCCGCCATGAACACCGCTGCCTCTCACCCGGACGAGCTTAATACATTTTATGCTCATTTCGAGGACAACAACACCGCCCTCCCGGAGAGAGCACTCGCGGCCGATACTACAGAGGTTGGTTCACTCTCCGTCTCTGTTGCGGATGTAACCCGATCCTTTCGACGGGTGAATATCCGCAAAGCCGCGGGTCCAGACGGCATTCCAGGCCGCGTCATCAGAGCGTGCGTGAACCAACTGGCTGGTGTTTTTACGGACATTTTCAACCTGTCCCTCTCCCTGTCTGTAGTCCCCACATGCTTCAAAACATCAACCATTGTGCCTGTACAAAAGCAATCAAAAATCACTTGTTTAAATGACTGGAATCCTGTTGCCCTCACCCCTATCATCAGCAAATGCTTTGAGAGGTTGATCAGAGATTACATCTGCTCTGTTCTGCCCACCTCTTTGGACCCATTACAGTTTGCCTACCGCAACAACTGCTCCACTGCCGATGCCATTGCATCTACAATACACACTGCTCTCTCCACACCTGGAAAAAAGGAACACATATGTGAGATTGCTGTTTGTAGACTACAGCTCAGTATTTAACACCATAGTGCCCTCCAAGCTTGATGAGAAACTCCGGGCTCTGGGCTTAAACAGCTCGCTGTGCAGCTGGATCCTGGATTTCCTGTCAGGCAGACGTCAGGTGGTTAGAATGGGCAGCAACATCTCCTCATCACTGACCCTCATCACTGGAGCCCCGCAGGGCTGTGTTCTCAGCCCACTCCTGTATTCCCTGTACACACATGACTGTGTGGCAACACATAGCTCCAATGCCATCATTAAGTTTGCTGATGATACGACGGTGGTAGGTCTGATCACTGACAATGATGAAACAGCCTACAGAGAGGAGGCGCACACTCTGACGCGCTGGTGTCAGGAGCACAACCTCTCCCTCAACGTCAGTAAAACCAAGGAGCTTGTAGTGGACTTCAGGAGGAAAGACAGAGAGCACAGCCCCATCACCATTAATGGAGCACCGGTGGAGAGAGTCAGCAGTTTCAAGTTCCTCGGTGTCCACATCACTGAGGAACTCACATGGTCCGTCCACACTGAGGCCGTTGTGAAGAAGGCTCACCAGCGCCTCTTCTTCCTGAGACGGCTGAGGAAGTTCGGAATGAACCACCACATCCTCACAAGGTTCTACACCAGTACTGTAGAGAGCATCCTGACTGGCTGCATCACCACCTGGTACGGCAATAGCACCGCCCACAACCGCAAAGAACTGCAAAGGGTGGTGCGAACTGCCAGACACATCATCGGAGGTGAGCTTCCCTCCCTCCAGGACATATATAACAGGCGGTGTGTGAAAAAGCTCGGAGGATTATCAGAGACTCCAGCCACCCGAGTCATGTGCTGCTCTCACTGCTTCCATCAGGCAGGCGGTATCGCAGCATCAGGACCCGCACCAGCCGACTACATGACAGCTTCTTCCCACAAGCAATCAGACTTTTGAACACATGATCTCTCACGATCAACAATCAGCACTGCACTTTATTAATCTTCATTCTGTCAAATATATTCTCCCCAATTTAATTAGTTATTTTTATATACCCTTATCTAGTGTATGTGTATTCTACATTGTGTGTATTGTGTACATTTGATATGTAAATTGTTGTGTAAGTATATGTACATTTGTTATGTAAATTGTGTTGTGTAAATATGTTGTTTATTGTAAATTGGTTTTCGTCCCTGTCATTACTGCTATGTTGCTCGGAACTGCACACAAGACTTTCACCTGCTGTTGCACTCGTGTACACAGTAGTGTGACAATAAAGTGATTTGATTTGATTTGATTTTTTTTTAACTTGCATTGGGATCTAACGCGTCTCCACAAGCGTTTAACATGCTCAGGGTTGCGCAAATTGTAAATATTGGAAATATTCCGCCTAATGTTATACTGAACAATTTTTATCTGGCTTTCCCCTATGAACAAATTTAGCGATCTGTAGTGCAATATTCTGCTCAAGGAAAAGTGTTATATGGCTGCTCTGTGTCCATTCTTGAGGCTGCTTGTGAAGTTTGGTGATAATTTTGCAGTTAAACCTTATCAGTGATTAAATTAAATATAAAAGTAGATCTTGGCATCATTGATACATGGAGGGGTAATCATTGACATGCGAGCAAAAGCAAGCCAGAGATGAATATGTAAATGTATTTTTTTTTATTTGTGCAAAGTGAACTCGCACTTTGCGACAAACATTAAAAGTTCTATAAAAAAAAATTTTTTTTTATTATTATTATTATTGAAACTGAATAATAAATTAACAGGGAAGTAGAGATGGCAAAATACATTTATAATCTCCTCCTTTACTATTTCTGAGCTTAAAAGATACAAAAAACAAATCAATGCAGAATAATGTATTTCAAAAGTAATACAATGTGGCCCCCCCATGCACTATTTAAAGCCTGATGTGGCCCCTTTACCAAAATAGTTAAAAATATTAATAATTACACACCATCACCTTTACAGATTTATTTCAGGATTTTACATGAGTAAAAGTAACTGTTATATTTTGACAAAATGTGATAGTTTCATATGAAAAAATCTAAAGGTAGAATCTATTAGACCTCATTTTATTTCAACAGTGGCAGTTGTAGTTAACGTTTCAAGATGTGTTTCAGCTAGTATTTATTTTTCATAAATACATTAATTTATTATTATTATTATTATTATTATTATTATTATTATTAAAGACTTGCACAATGACATAACCATGATAATGAGCAGCCTTTCCTTCTGTGTAATACGTGTATAAATATTTAATATTAGCTAACAAACAGGATAATAATGGGCTCATACATGTAAATATGCTCTTCAATTTTTAAAAGGGGGGAGAGAAAACTTCCTGTAGATTTTGACATCAACAACAAAAATAATGTCACTTGATGCATGTCCTTGTACCGGAAAACCATGAACAAAACTATACATTAAATACAGGTTATGTTTAATCTATGGCAGGTCGACACTTGATGTCCAATGTAAAATCTGTCCTGAAGCAAAACCAGTTGAGAAGCAATGAGTTAATGATACAGACAGGAGCAGTATATGTTAACTGTTAATAATCAATGGACATTACTTCAAAAGCTCACACAGCTGATGTTATTTTTCATTTAGTAGTTCATTTAACATATAAACTAACATGCTTTAGTTATATAACATGTTATAGTTACATGCTATTTTTATCATGTTTATAATTCGGTTTATTATAATTCTGTTAGCTTTCTTATATTTCTATTTATTTTATTTTCAAAAGGGAGACTTTTTTATACATCAATAAAATTTCAAGTTTCAATTATAATAAAGTGTTTGCTCAATAAATTAAATAAATAAAATAACCCTTCTGTTTTCACTGAAGGGTTTCAAGGGCCTTGCTCAAGGGTCACACAGTGGTGTCTTGGCGGTGTCGGGGGTTCAAGCCCCAACACCGCCAAGACACGACTGTGTGACCCTTGAGCAAGGCCCTTGATCCTATCTGCTCCAGGGGCACCGTATCATGGCTGACCCTGCACTCTGACCCCAGCTTAGCTGGGATATGTGAAAAATAAATAATTTCACTGTGTATATGCAGAAATGTATGTATAATATGTGACAATTGATCAATTTATAATTATAATAGTAATTGTGTAATACCGTGAAACCGTGATATCTTCTGAGACGGTTATTATACCGTGAAAATCTCATACCGTTGCAACCCTACCCTTCACCTTTACCTTCCTCCCTATCTCTTCTCACACATACAGTATATATCATTTTAAAACTAAATCTAATCTAGAATTCAGCCATGACTCTTGAATGATATGACTGGCTTTTCTTTAATTTGGTTTATGTAACCTTTAAATTCTTGACCATTGGCGCAAAGGCTTCTGGCATTCCATTGTAAGTTAATGAACATAAACAATACTAACCAACCCAAGTCTCCTGACTTGAATGAGATTCTGTATTAAGACTTTCCCTTATATCTTCCCATTACAATCCTTTTATCTCTATAAATCTCTCTGCCGCTTTAACAATTATTTGGACCTTTTCAGTTCTTCTTTCCGTTTGTGCAGTACAGTTAATCACTTCTACCATGAAGAGCACAAAGTTTTTCTTGTTTACTATCATTGAGTCTTCTGATAATCTACCCTCACCAATTACTCTTCCTGTTCCTTCAGTCCCTTTACCATACTCCATTCTTACTTTTCCACTCTGCTTATTCCTAGTATTTACTACTTTCACTGCTTCAGCATATGTTAGGTTATTTAAAAATGTTTCCTGTTGTACTTCCATTGCCTTTGACTACATCTACAATTGCAACATTTCAATCCTACTAGACGACTTCTTCTTCTTTGGTGTTTTACTGCAGTTGGCATCCAAAATGTTGCATTACTGCCATCTTCTGTTTATTATCTTTTCATTCCATACTTATATTCGTCTTTCCAGTCCTGTCCTCTTTAGAAAGTAAAATAAATATTTCTTTCCTTGTTCACTTATCCCATATTCTAATATATTTTTAACATTATATTGTCCTACACCAATTTCTTTTAAATGAATTTTCAACTCTTTCCTTTCTTGTTTAAATTTCCTGCATGACATAAAAATGTGATTAACTGTTTCCTCCTCTTGACATTCATCACATTGACCTGTGGGATGTTTTCCTAAAATACAAAGAGTTCCATTTACCTTACTATGTCCAATCCTAAGTCTTGTTATTAAAACTTGCTCTTTCCTTCTATTTGACATATCTCTTATAATACCTACTTTATTTTGAATCATGTATAAATGTCTTCCTTTACTTTCATGATCCCATTGGTACTGCCATATTTCCATAACCTTTTTCCACACTAGATTCTTACCTTCTGATTTCGACAATTTAATTTCAATATCAACATGTTCTTTTTTTGTTGCCTTTTTTTGCCAATCTATCAACTTTCTCATTTCCCTGTATGCCCACATGTGCTGGTATCCACATATATATAATATTTTTCCCTTGCCTACATACCCTTGAATTTATAAACAAGATTTCATATAGAATTTCTTGATGACTACTAGCTTTTCCAGTCTTCAAACTCATAAGAGCTGATACAGAGTCACTACATACTAAAATGTTGCTATCCCTGGATTGTTCGATCCATTCTAATGCAATACCTATAGCACATAATTCAACAGCATAAACATTTAGGTTGTCAGATGTTCTTTTGCTAATGCCTATCTCATATTTAGGGATGTATACCGCAGACCCTGTTGCATCAGATTGTAGATCCTTTGACCCATCTGTAAAAATCTGAATACTGTCTTTATATTTATTGTTCTTATATTTATAATATTCATTGGTTATATCTATATTTTTGTTACATCCTTTAATTGATAAAAGCTCTAAATCAACGTTCGGAATTTCCAAAGTCCAAATAGGTTTAACAGGCCATAACACAGTATTAGCAAAACTTTTATTATACACTTCCATTTCTTTTGCAATTAAATCCCCTGTCCAGCCAAAACTATCTTTCTTTCTTCTCTCCTTTTCCCAGCACTTCTGTAACACCTTTTTTGTTGGATGACAATCTTCATGCCCTCTAAGATTTATCCAATAGTTTGCTGACAATTGTTTCCGTCTAAGCCACAATGGCATTTCACCTCCCTCAACCTGAAGTGCACATACTGGAGAAGTTTTGATTGCCCCCAAGCATATTCTTAAAGCACATGATTGTACAAAGTCCAATTCAGCTAATGTTGTCTTTGCTGCTGATCCATATGCAACACTCCCATAGTCTAACTTAGATCGTATTAAAGAAATATAGATGTATTTTAAAGCAGAAACACTTGCTCCCCATTCCAACCCTGCAAGACACCTCATCACATTTAGCACTTTTTTACATTTATTAACTATATACTTTATATGTTCTCTCCATGTTAGTTTTGTGTCAAAAAATAATCCCAAGAAACGAAAACATTCTACTTTCTCTAATATACTTCCATACATTTTCAACTTAATTTCCTTATCCTTTTTTTTATTTGAAAAAACCATTACTTTAGATTTCTCCACTGAGAATTTAAAACCCCATTTTGTTCCCCAATTTTTAACTTTATCAATTCCTTCCTGCATCTTCTTTAAAATATACTCAACATTTCTACCTTTCTTCCATATAGCACCATCATCTGCGAATAAAGACCTCCCTATATCCCCTGGGAGATTTAAATAAATATCATTAATCATAATGGAAAATAGAGTTGGACTAATCACACTCCCCTGTGGTGTCCCATTCTCTACAACGTATTTCTTTGATAAATCTACCCCAATTTTCACCTGTATAATCCTTTTATTTAAGAAATCCATAATCCAATTAAACATTTTCCCTACAACTCCCATTAAATGTAATTTGACTAAGAGACCCTCTTTCCACAACATGTCATATGCTTTCTCCACATCAAAAAATACTGCTACTACAATTTCTTTATTTACTTGTGCTTTCCTTATTTCCTCCTCCAAACTTATCACAGGATCCATTGTATTTCTTCCTTTTCTAAAACCACTTTGACATAAAGCCATTTTATTTCTACTCTCTAAAAAGTATATTAATCTTTCATTTATCATGCGTTCCATTATCTTGCATAAATGCGATGTTAATGCAATTGGTCTGTAATTACCAGGATTACTTGGATCTTTTCCAGGCTTCCTTATTGGAATAATTACTGACTCCTTCCAGCTTTGTGGAAGCCTTCCTTCCTCCCACACCTTGTTATATAAATGCAATACTTTCCCCAGCCCCTCTATACTTAGATGTTTTAACATACTGTAACAGACTTCATCTTTTCCTGGAGCTGTTTTCCCTGACCTATCCAGTGCTCTCTGCAACTCTCCCATATTAAAAGGAGCATCTAGTTCCTCATCCCCATAATCTTTCCTGCATATCACATCCTTATACTGCATTTTTGTTAATTCTATTGCTATTCTTCCTTCCTCTGTCAAGTTACTAGAACTGTTTATACTAACAAAACCTTTTGCCATCATCTCTACCTTTTCCTTATTCGTTATCGCATTCTCGTTCCCTACAGTCAAAACTGGGTAATTCCATTCTCTCTTGTCCCCCCCCATTTTTTTAATCATTCCCCATATTTCATCTATTTGAGTTGTATTTCCTATTGTGTCACAATAAGACTTCCAGAATGTTCTTTTTGTCTGTCTGATTGTCCTCCTTACTATTGCTTGAGCTTGTTTATACTGAATCAAATTATGATAATTATGTGTTCTTTTAACTAACCTAAATGCTTTATTTCTAAATTTTACTGCTTCTTTACATTTTTCATCCCACCATGGCACTATTTTCTTTTTACATCTTCCTTTACTCCTGGGAATGGATTCTGCTGCTGCTGATATTATGCCTTGCTTAATTTGATTGTCTAACATTTCAACACTAAATTCATCATTAATTTTCCTAAACAATTTATTACTTTCCTCCTGGAATTTTCCCCAATCAGCTTTCTCAAAAATCCATTTTCCACTTGCTTCCCCAATACTCAATACCATCCATCCATCCATCATCAACCGCTTATCCTGCGTACAGGGTCGCAGGGGGCTGGAGCCTATCCCAGCTAACATTGGGCGAAAGGCAGGGTACACCCTGGACAGGTCGCCAGTCCATCGCAGGGCCACACATATACAGACACACACTCACACTCACATTCACACCTAGGGCAATTTTTTGGAGACACCAATTAACCTAACCTGCATGTCTTTGGATGGTGGGAGGAAGCCGGAGAACCCGGAGAGAACCCACGCAGACACGGGGAGAACATGCAAACTCCACACAGAATGGCCAGGGCAACCGGGGTTTGAACCCACGACCTTCTTGCTGTGAGGCGACAGTGCTAACCGCTGCACCACCGTGCCGCCTACTCAATACTACCTCTATATTTATTTTACACCACACTGGATAATGATCACTACCTATTGTGCCATCTTTATGTACTGACCAATCACATCTTGCTGCAATTCTATTTGAAACTAAAGTGAGATCTAATACTGATTCTTTTCCAGTGTTAACATCAATTCTTGTACCTACACCATTATTTAAACACACTAAATTCTTCTCATCTATCATTTCTTCTATTATTTGACCATTATAATCAGTTTTTCCACTCCCCCACAATGTGTTATGCCCATTAAAATCCCCACACCATATAATATTATTACAATTTTGTCCCTCTATCTCTTCTAGCTTATTTTTCTCTAGCCTTTTACAAGGATTATAATAGTTAAAAATCACCAACTCTCTCTTTCCAGCCCATACTTTCACAACTACATACTCTTGTTCATTTCCCACTCCTAAGATTTTATACGGTATTCCTTGCTTTATAAATGTAGCACACCCTCCTCCTCCCCCCTCCCTTCTATCATACCTTATCGCCACATAGTCATATAAAACAAAATCCAATGAAGGATTTAACCAAGTTTCTTGAATGCACACTATCTCTGGTTTTTCTACCCTACTACCAACAAACTGCTTAAAATCCTGCCCATTAGCTAAGAGGCTTCTCGCATTCCATTGTAAAATTAGCATTATTAGGTTTAAGAACCTAATCCTGATGTCTCCTGACTTGCTTGCATCCTAAGTTCATCATTTATTTCCTCCCATTTCAGACCTATCATGTCCAAATGATGTTCTGCCGCTTTCACAATTACTTGAATTCTTTCTGTTTTTGACTTAATCTCATGAGTTGCATTGATTACTCCTGCAATGAATGTGACCAGTTTCTTTTTTTCTATCCATGCTTTCCTCTTCCCTTGCTGAACATTCACTTCCTCTTGTCCTTTATTCACTCTTATCTCTATATTCTGGTTCCTCTGTCCATTCATCTTAACTGCTTCAGCATATGACACCTTCTCTTTTAGTCTTAACTTCTGTACTTCTATCTCTCTTTTAAGTGCTTCACATCCCCAGTATGCTACACTATGGTTTCCTCCACAGTTACAACATTTAGGTTGTATTCCCTCACCACACATCCCATAATCATGTTCACCTCCGCATCTAGCACACCTTTTTTTTCCATTTGCACATTTTAGCTATATGCCCAAACTCCTGACAGTTGTAGCATCTCATTGGTTTCTGTACATATTCTCTCACATAGTATTTTACATATCCAAAATATACCTCTTTAGGTAATTCTTTCTCTTCAAATTCAATCAGTATTGACTCTGTCTCCTTTTTCTCTATTCCTTTGGTCAGTCTTTTTACATTTTTCACTGTGAAATTACCCACCCTCATGTTTTCCATTATTTCTTTATTATTGACATTAATGGGAATCCCATAAATCACTCCTTTGCATCCATTAAATCTCCTTTCTCCAACTATTGCCACCTTCTGAACCTTAACTTTCCCAACATATGTCATCTTTTTAGCTTTGTCTAACTGTATCTCATTTTCACATCCAATTAGCAAATTTCCATCTCCTAGAACCCTTGCATACTTCACTTCCCCAATCTGATTCTTGATGATTTTTGTTAATTTAATCGGGTCAATTTTCTTAATTCCGCCTTCTCCTTCAAATCTAACGACTACATTCAATATTCCTTCCTTTACTATTTTTCCCATCTTTCCACTTCCATCACTTTCCGAATCTCCAATGCTAGATGCATGTTTTTTCTTTCTTTTCCGACTCTTTCCCTTCCCATCACTTTCCCATTCATTTATCTTACTCTCATCTCCCTCACTACAAGCCATGCTAACACTATCCCTGTCAGAGTCATTCCCTGCCATCTCCTACGGATTGCAAGGAACTCCGTGAGACCACCGTTCCGGACCTATACAGGCCGTCGGTCGATAATCCCACTACAAGTTCCTCAAACAACCCCTTCTTTAATTATTATTTTAAACTGTATTTACAGTACCTTAACTTCTCAGTCCTTAGTCTTTTTTCCTTTCCTAGTAACTTGTCGCTATGTTTGTCACTGTGTCAGTCCAAAATGCCGCCTGCCTCGGTTTGTTGTCCACCCCTCGGTGTTCACAATCCAGCCCGCAACCGCTTCTTGCTTCTCTCGACCGCCGATCAGTTTGAATTCAGACGCTGCGTCTGACGAGAAGCCTCTTCCCCGATCCGATCAGGTGTGTTCAATTCGGCCGCTCAGGTCAATCTGCAGCTGCGCAGAGCTCCAATCTCACGCGACCATCCTACTAGACTGGCAAACATTAGGGCTTAAATACAAGGCCATGCGTAACAGGTAAACAATACAAACAATCACAAGACTAAAGTATAAACAAGATAACAAGACTAAATTAACTATAACCAATGAAAGGACAAGACTAATAACAAAATAATCAAACAATGAACCAATGAAAACAAGACACATGAATGGGAAACACATGACAAGATCACATGAGGGAGCAGGAAATCACATAACATGACAGGAACAGGAACTAAACTTGAAAATAAAAGACATGAAAAAACATTAACCAACAGAATAAACACAACACTCATATATCAAATATACCTAATTTATTAATTGCTTTAGTTCTGCCTCAGTAGAATTTTAGAATTTAGAAATATCTTTGGTTTAAATTTGTCCTGTTTCAGTACATAAATGCGATTTTTAAAGCAAAATCAATAAAGGAAGAATTCACAGATCCCTCTGCGGGGGTTGACGACGTAATCAGATATTGCTATATATATATATATTTTAAAGGAATTTCATGAATAAAAATTCTCTCAGCTCCACTGTGCATTGTAGCCTTACTGCCATTATGCATATACGACTGGGACTAGGACTATTTAGAGGTCGTGGTGGCGTAGTGGCTAGAGCACAGGGCCGCTAATCAGAAGGTCACTGGTTCGAAACCCACGGCCACCACCATTGTGCCCTTGAGCGAGGCACTTAACTCCAGGTTGTTCTGGGGGGATTGTCCCTGTAATAAGTGCACTGTAAGACCTGCGTGAAGTTGGCCCCCAACGCAAAATGTCGGCAAAATAGTCTCAATCGTTTGTGCTGTAAAAATTTTCGTTTGTGCTCCTTCGGTTTTTTAGATATTAAAAGAATATTTATAGGTCAATCTGAGGTCAGTCAGCCCCCCACATGCTCCAAATTCACCCCAGATAGTCTCGTAGGTTTGTGCTTCGTTTGTGCTGGTTTGTGCCGGTAAAAGTTTCGTTTGTGCTGCTTCAGATTTTTTAATATTAGACATTGAATTATTGGTGATGACGTCACCAGCCCCCCCACATGCTCCAAATTCATCCAAAATAGTCTCAATCGTTTGTGCTTCGTTTGTGCTGGTTTGTGCCGGTAAAAGTTTCGTTTTGCGAATGTATTTTTTTAACAACACAGTTCAAGAAAGAAGGTAAAATCCAAATGGCAAACCAAATCACATAAATAGTTGAATTCACTTAACTGTTACCGATCCACTGTTCGTTTTCAACTTGTAACGGGACACAGCGGATCAAGGATGAGTGGAATGTAACACAAAATCCAAGGTAAGTGTTTTAACTTGTACAACAACAACTATGTAGTTATGTGAATAACAATAGTAATATTAACATTGTCATAAATATAGGCACCTTAATCTGTTTGCTGTAGCTCTGTGTTTATACACACATTGGCTGTGCGTGTGTGCAGTACAGGTCAAAATTTGGAAACATTAAGATTTTTAAATGTTTTTGAAAGAAGTCTCGCAATCTCACCAAGGCTGTATTTATTTGATAAAAAAATAAATAAAGTAAAAACAGTAATATTGTGAAACAATACACATTAAAATAGCTTTAGTTTTAATGTAATTTAAAGTGTAATTTTATTTCTGTGATGTCAAAGCTGAATTTTCAGCATCATTACTCCAGTCTTCAATGGTTTGTTTGTGTTTTTAATTTCGTTTTTGTTTTGTCTTTCCTATTTGTAGTCTATATATGCTCAGGTTTATATGTGTTGGATACAATATGATTGGCATAATTAAAAAAAAACATGCAGTCTTCAATGTCACATGATCCTTCAGAAATCATAGAAAAATGTTGATTTTGAGCTATTATCATTATTATTGGTGCTCAATTATTAAGAATGGTTCTTGTTTTTTTATCAATGTTTAAAAAATGTTTGCATGCTTAATATTTTTGTAGAAACTTTGATGAATAGAAAGGTAAAAAGAACAGCATTTATTTGAAACCGATATACTGTAAATGTCTTATACTTTCTCTTTTGATCCATTTAATTTGTCCTTGCTGAATAAAAGTATTTTATATATATATATATATATATATATATATATATATATATATCCCGTTACAAGTTGACTTGCCATTTGGTCTCTGTAGTTTCCTCACTACTGAGCCAGTTGCATCAAAACTCACAGTGGGGTTAGTAGATGTCTTTGAGAATTACTTGTACATATACATTTGTGTTTGACTCCAATAGTGACAGAAAAACTTGTCCAGTCCAATGTCTTTAATGCGACCACTGTGCGGTGCACTGTATTTTAACATCTGCAGTGAAACAATGGGAACCTTGTCGCCTAATTCTAAATCATTTCTCTCTTGCTTTGCTTTGTGCAGGGTGGCCAAATTAGGCAGATGACTTGGCTCAGGATCTCCAAAATCCATCAGCTTTGTTGCCTCTGAAGCCCTCCATACATGGGGATCCATTCTACCCTCACATAGTTCTTTGGCTATCTGCACACGCAAGTTACCCGACATCGCACGCTTGGAACAGCCAGTGTGCAGGGAGTCATCAGTGTTTTTATTTAAACACTTGAGCACTGTTGGGCTGTTCATTTCATGCTCTCTGTCACATTTTCTGTGAATGTGGCCACGACATTCTTTACAGTTGCCTCTGATTTCTATGTATTTCTCTGTGGCTGATGGATAGACCTTGGCTCTTTTAAAGGCAAATGTGCAGGGGCATTTCACTTCTTGCAATATCTGATTATTTATCACATGTGTCCAGATGCCAGGCTTCAAAATTGTGTATTCCTTTTTGATGTTTTAGAGAACTTGTTGTATTTAACCGTTTCAGGCATGAATTCAATCCATTCCTGAAATGCAACTTCAAGATCAAAAGTCCCGCAATCTTTTGGTCTGGGTGAAAGGGACCCTGGCTCAAAATCAGTGTCATCAGTACTGTCATTTGTTTCATGCTCTGATTAGGAGTAGTTAGGATTTTGATTAGGATTTGGACTTATTTTTTGATGAAAATGGAAACTCTGTCAACTGCTGGTTTCTTGGACATCGGGTATAAGCTAAACATAATTACCCACTTAAATAATCCTGACTCAAAAATGTCATGTTCAGTATAAACTTGTTTTCATTACTGTAATGGTCTGACTATAAGGATAATATAGTAATAATATATAAGGATAATGTATCTTATATTAGGACCAATATGGTAATGTTGAACCCAAGATGCACAATGTATTAAAAAAAATAACATGGGTCACAAATAAAACTTTAGCATGTATTTGTATTAGCAATGAGTATTCTGTTCAAAAAACATTGACAATCTTAGCTCTCTTGAATTGTGTACAATTGTTTTTGAAGTTAATGAATACTATTGTAACTGGCAGTGTTAAAACATTGTACAGAAATTTAATTTAGTAACTACTTTTTCCCTAGTAACTCTACACTAAATTCCACAAGAGCATCTTGAACAGAAGTGTCACTTGACATAGTGGTGGCAGTGAAGTGTAGCAGATGATACTCCGTGTAAATAAATAAAAAGTTAAATCAGGAAACACTAGTGAATGAAGTAAAGATAATTGTTTATTGAACAAATTATGTGATTAGTCTTGACAGAAATTCTTCGACAATTCGACTCTAAAAGTGTGTTCACATCAAGGAGATTTGCGCTTTTGTTCTCGTGTCCAGAGCTGAGCGAAAGTGAGTGACAGATAAAGAGTCCGACAGACACCAGATGAATATTGAGCTGCTGCTGTCTGAACACCAATACGGGTTTAATAAACACCATAGCGACTACAAAAACATTGATAAGGAGTTGCTGTTGTATTTAAACATCTTCATCCAACATTTTGGCAAGAGATTTAAATGAAACCCAAAATAAAATGCTCACTGCTCATAAATCGTACTGTCTACACACAACACAAGATAGATCTATTTTAGAAATATATAATATATTAGTCTAATATATTAATCAGAATGACCGAGACTGCTAATAAACTATATTTGATTTTTGTGACCATTAAGTGATCTATTTTATTATGTCAGTATTGTATTCAATAAATAAAAGCATTTATAATTCGCCTGTAATTCAGTGTCTAATATTTTAAAAACCAAAGCAGCACAAACGAAACCTTTACCGGCACAAACCAGCACAAACGAAGCACAAACCTACGAGACTATTTGGGGTGAATTTGGAGCATGTGGGGGGGCTGACTGACCTCAGATTGACCTATAAATATTATTTTAATATCTAAAAAACCGAAGCAGCACAAACGAAAATTTTACCGGCACAAACCAGCACAAACGAAGCACAAACGATTGAGACTATTTTGGATGAATTTGGAGCATGTGGGGGGCTGGTGACGTCATCACCAATAATTCAATGTCTAATATTAAAAAATCCGAAGCAGCACAAACGAAACTTTTACCGGCACAAACCAGCACAAACGAAGCACAAACCTACGAGACTATCTGGGGTGAATTTGGAGCATGTGGGGGGCTGACTGACCTCAGATTGACCTATAAATATTATTTTAATATCTAAAAAACCGAAGCAGCACAAACGAAAATTTTTACAGCACAAACCAGCACAAACGAAGCACAAACGATTGAGACTATTTTGGATGAATTTGGAGCATGTGGGGGGGCTGGTGACGTCATCACCAATAATTCATTGTCTAATATTAAAAAATCTGAAGCAGCACAAACAAAACTTTTACCGGCACAAACCAGCACAAACGAAGCACAAACCTACGAGACTATCTGGGGTGAATTTGGAGCATGTGGGGGGCTGACTGACCTCAGATTGACCTATAAATATTCTTTTAATATCTAAAAAACCGAAGCAGCACAAACGAAAATATTTACAGCACAAACCAGCACAAACGAAGCACAAACGATTGAGACTATTTTGCCGACGTTTTGCGTTGGGTGGGGGGCCAACTTCACGCAGGTCACTGTAAGTTGCTTTGGATAAAAGCATCTGCCAAATGCATAAATGTAAATATTTGAATAATCCATTAGAGGGAGGAAGAAGAGGAGGAGGAAGAGAGAGAGAGAGAATAGCTCATTGCACACTCCCACTCTAATCTCCTTTCTTAACCATATTTTAATTATTGATTTTGGCCTATTTAAGTTTTAAAGTGCAGGGCCACATTACTCACATACTGTATGTGTTCTTAGCAACATATCTTTAAAATTATGGTTATCAAAGGCCAATAAAACTTTATAACTGTATTATGTGCCATGTAAGTTTAGATCTATCTTTAGACCTAATTTAGACCTATAACTTCACATTCACAGACTGCGGAGTCTGTCTATTGATTTCAATGCGATTTCTTTTTCAATGACCAAAATACATTAATATAATTTATTAAATTGATAAACTAAATGATAAACTGTGAAAGATGTGAGAACAATATGTGTAGTTGCACTTAATGGATTTAAGAGTGGTTCATAGCTCTAGTAAATTTACAAGCATTTTACGAGCTACTAAGTTTGGGAAAAGTGCTATAGTAAGCACAATTTAAGTGCTACTAACATTCAACATAGAGCTTCGGGAAACCCAGCCCAAGCATCACCCATGCCAAGCAGGACAGCACGAACATCTGTCTGGTTCTTTCTCCTGAATAAATTCAATTCCTTCTCAACTGCTGCAGTGTCCAGATCTTAATAATATTTGCCAAAAAAATAAATTACTTTCTTGCTAAATCCTAAACTAAAGTAGGATTCAACTTAATCATCCACATCCATTTCTTGCATTGATGAAGCTGCTGGCTCTGTGTTATTTTGCTGTGATAATGACACATTGTTATAATGACACGCTGTTTCTGATGATTTTGGCTTTATTCTTAAAATATTCCGACATTAATCTCATAATGCTACGACTTTATTCTGACAATTTTTCTACATTAATTTCTACATTATTCTCGAAATATTATGACTTTATTCTCAAAATCATAGACTTTTTTTTTTTTAACCTATGGCGTCATAGTTTCCTGCAGGTTCTTTGAGACAATGTGTTAAGTAAATGTACTTATGATTATATTATATTTTAATGATTGTTTTAATGTCCCATATATCCACACTTACAGAAAACTGTGGGATCAATTAGTTTAAAAACTTTGAATCGATTCACAGCCCTAGATTACACTTGCTTTGAAATGTATCTAATACATGGCATTAAGAAATTTTAGGTTTGATTGAAGAATCCCAAAACTTTGGACTGTGCCTGACACTCCAATCTGCAACACAGACAGTGGAGTGATTCAAACACAGACAAGTGGAGTGATACAAACAGTGGCGAACCAGTGCTGTGCAGTAATACTTGAGTGTGCAGTTTATGTAATCACTGCTTTCACTCCATATTTAGGGTTTCTGGCACAGCACTAACTGAAGCACAACAGCTGAATAAGCAGCTCCTAAGAAACCACAGCTCTGTTCCACATAAGCTGCTTAGGGTGAACAATCTCTTATTTAAATAACTGTTAAACAGGGTTAGGAGGCTTACTTTTGAAATGTATTCCACTACAGATTACAGAATACATGCTGCAAAATGTAATTTGTAATATTCTGTTAGATTACTCAAGGTCAGTAACGTATTCTAAATACTTTGGATTACTTCAGCACTGGTAGATTTAGTACTAGTACAGTAAGACAAAATACACATGTTAAAAATGCATTCTCTGAAACATCTAAATATCTTATGTGGTGTTGTTTCTAAAACAAGATCAATCAAATTGATCTTGTTTAAAGTATTTTTAGATGTTTTTTACAGTTAAACAATACAAAACTTATTATCAAGAATACATATTTTTCCATAATATCAAAAGGTCTGACTAGTAAAAAGGAATTATGATCCAAAGTGATATGATCGTGCATGTAAAATGGCTAGAAATAGCATTTTAGCTGACAAAATACACAAGGTTTATTTCTTCTGTTTCTTATAATTTGTATTTTAAATACGTAATCCTGTAATATGTATTTTGTTACTCCCAAGCCCTGCTGTTAAAGCACAGTGACAATCTGAGCACACAGACACATTTTCTGGCATCACTTTGTGTTTTTCCACTCCCCATCCAAGCAGGAAGAGGAAATTAATGAAATAGATAGAAATAGAACTATTGCAAGTCATTTTAAACAAAATGTCACTGAAAAACTTTAAAATTAAAAGATGCGAAGTGCCTATGTTGCTTTGAATTGCAAAACAAAATACACGCTTCCATATACTATTATATTCCACTCAAGTCAAGTAAAAATTTCTGCTATACAGAATACAGTATTACTGTACTATGCTTGAAAACCTAACACTTATGTATTAAACATGACAATAGAAAGTCAATCTATACCTTTACATTCAACTGGTTTACAAAGTCCTCAAATGCACTACTATATACCTTTAATTGTAAGTCAAGCAAGCATTTCTACTCACCTCCACCTGCAGGATTTCATGTTGGGGTATACACAGAAACCCTTTTTTTATGCAAAAAAACAAAAACAAAACACGTCTATGTTACTGTTGTAACCCCCATTCCCTGATGGAGGGAACGAGAAGTTGTGTCGATTGTAGTGACACTAGGGGTCTCTGCTGTGAGCCTCGGTTACCTCTGAATTTGAGAAAAGGCCAAAGAGAAATTGACGAACAGAATTTGCATGTCCCTCCCCTGGACATACGAGTATAAAACAAGGGAATCGTGCATCTGTTTAGGCGGGTTTTGCACTGAGGAGCCGAGAATAAGGTTCGGCCATTACAGCAGTTGGTACAGTGTTGTGGTAAGAGGTACACAACGTCTTGTTCCCTCCATCAGTGAACAGGGGTTACAACAGTAACCCAGAAGTTCCCCTTCTGTCACTCACTCAACGTTGTGTTGATTGTAGTGACACTAGGGGTCCGCATCAAGATGCACGTAACCTTCCCTAACGCCCCATAAGACATCATATACATTTTAGGTTCCTGGCATCCCTGAGGGGGGGAACAAGCAACGTGACAAGCATGGGATCAGGCAGAGGCCTTTTCTCTCTCTATGTTTTCTCTCTATAGAGTGTTAGATGCGGCTGGGGCCATCTAACGCTATAACACTCATCGGGGAAGGTGTTCTTTTCCAATCCTATTCTTTCAGGGGGAAAAGACCACACGGAGACCACATCCTGCTTAGGTGAGGGAGGTCATAATGTGGCAAATACGTCACATGGGCTTACAAGCCACACATGGAAGTGGCGCGGTGGTGACTTCCCTTAGCAGGGCAAGGGCTGCCACTGTGGCCTTTGTGAAGACACAAGGGGACAGGGACGAGCCGAAGGGGAGGACCTGGTACTAGTACACTGGGCCATCGGACACAAGCCATAGGAAGGGTCTGTGTCATGGCAAAATTGAGACGTGAAAGAAGGTTTCAGTGTGAGCATCTTGAATGGGAGTCTGTGTAAGGCCCAGTTCAGAACTCGCAGGTCCAAGATTGGCCACAACCCACCGAGTGTCTTGGGTAAGATGAAGTGAGGACCGTAGAAACCCTTCTTTGTTTCGGCAGGAAGGACAGGCTCTATCGCATCCTTGTGTAAAAGGGTTGCGATTTCCACTCGCAGAGTGTTGGTGTTCTCGCTGTGCACCGAAGTGAAGTGTAAGCGACGCGTCCAAGCTCCGAGCTGGGGGCACTAAGTGGACAATCACGTTTGACGTATCTGGTAGAGGAAGAGAAAAGCTGCTGGTAATGCGCCGTAAGATCCAACAGCTGTGCTCTGGAAGAAGTGAGTGGAAAAGTAGTGAACGTCAGCTCACTGATCACACAACCGCTCGGCTCTGAAGAAGAAATCTGACTAAACAGATTCCCTCCTTTTATACCCGTATATCCGGGGGAGGGACATGCAAATTCTGTTCACCTTTTCTCAAGTTCAGAGGTAACCGAGGCTCTCAGAAGAGACTCCTAGTGTCACTACAATCGACACAATGTCGAGTGAGTGACAGAAGGGGAACACACCAAATTGAGAGAAGTATTTACACATTTTCTTCAGTATGTGTTATATTCATGTAACTAATGGCTAAACCATTTCTAAAATACTTGGATGTCGTTCAGACCAAAGCAATGCAACAAATAGAGTAGAACAGAACACAGGTGTCTCGAGACATGTTTTTACCAGTGGATTTTCTGACAAAAGAACTTACAGCGTTACTTAGTTACCTGGCTAATATGTCCGTTTAGCACATTTACATAGAAAAGCAACTGAAAAACATCATGGTTGGACGTACAGCACCTTATTAACATGATACAGCACCAATGGAAGTTTCTCAAAGTTACCTCTCAAAAAAGTAGACTTTTGTTTCAAATGATTGTAGGTAAATATCCACTTTATCCAACGACTGGTTTGTTCTCCGTTTTCTGAAAATTCCCAAAGCTGTTAAAAATGATTCAGTGAGACAGCAGTCTAAAGTAATCGGACAGAACAGTGAATCCATTCAGACTTTTTTTCTAAAACGTTTGGCCTATTCACTCAAAAGAACCAATTAAATAGATTGAATTATTCTGGAATAGGGCATCATTAAGCAGTGTACAGCTGACTGAAATCATAATCACTGACACTGTCCGTCAGAGAAATGTTTGTCAGATAACTCAAAACTTATATGGTCTATTTTTTCAAAAGGGACACAACTGGACTCTGGGTCCACACCTGTTGGAGTCCGAGTCAAGACAAAGTCCAAATGCTCACGAGTCCATGACAATGCCATGAAAATATTTCCAGTCTTGAGTCCCTAAACACTGAAGAGTAGGTCCTCACAATGCAAGTGAATGGTAGCCAGAACTTTGAATATTCAAAAATCACATAAAACCAGAAAAAAGTAACCTGTAAGTCTCTAGTGGTTAAATCCATATATTCTGAAGCAAATTATAGGTGTGGTTGAGAAATGTCTCGGTTACTGTCATAACCTCCATTCCCTGATGGAGAAAACGAGAAGTTGTGTCAATGTAGTGACACTAAGGGTATCTCTTGGGAGCCCCAAACACCTCAGATCTTTGAGAAAAGGCCAATGAGAATTGGCGAGTGGAAGCTGCATGCCACTCCCACGGACATACAGGTATAAAAGGAGCTGGTTCACAACCACTCATTCAGGTTTTGTGCTGAGGAGCTGAGATAGGGTCCCGAACATTTCAGCTCCATCAGGGAACGGAGGTTACGACAGTAAACAAGACATTACCTATCTGTCACTCACTTGACTTTGTGTTGATTTAGTGGCACTAGGGGTCCCTATACAAAATGCCACAAATAGCTGAACTGTTACGTGAGCTGCTGATGCAGATGCAAGCAGGCTACTGCGTGCGTAATAGCAGATGCACTCGGACTGTGTGTAGCTTCCCCCAACACCCCAAAAAACGTTGTATAGTTCCCCACATCCCTGAGGGAGAAGAGACGTATCTAGTATGGTAACAGGCAGCACCAGCTGCAGCCTTTTCTCTATTTGTTTTCACTCCACAGAGTATTTAGTTATTCGGCTGGGGGCATTTAACCCTCAATATATGCGCCGGGGTAGGTGTTCTTTTCCTTTCCTATTTTTTCAGGGGGAAAAGACCCAGCGGAGATGAAATCCTGCCCGAACGGGTGGTAACGTGACAATACATCACATGGGCTCACCTGCCACACATGGAAGAGGCACATGGTAGGTCCTGCCTCGAAGGGGAGGAGCTCTACAAACACACCAACTGGGGGCAGAGAGAGCTCTGCCCAATGGAGATGCGAGTCTGCCAACAGGGAGATCGCACCTCGGAAAATACATCACAGGGGGTTACCGGAGTAACCGGCACCTTTGAAGCACCTACCCCAGTATATTAGCACATGTACTGGGTCCGGCTGCGAATTCCTCTGCTGAATTCGCGAGCCACAGGTCTAAGGAGGAAGGGAATCCAGGGTTCACGTGTTCGTGAACTAGCAAGAGAGAAGAAGCGCACATATTCGCATCACAGAAGGGAAAGGCGCTATACGCAAGTGATACACCCAGCCAGCTGTACCGTATTACCAAACTTACCTGTTCGTACCTGACAAAACACGTGACAAAACTGGCTCAACCTGGAGATTGTAAAATCTCGCAAAAGTATTGGGTGTTGCCCAGCCCGCTAGAGAGTTGCCATTGTCCAGTGCCCACGAGAATGCCACACACCTTGTAGAGTGTGCTCGTATTCCCAAAGTGGGGAGCACGCCCTGGGCCTGGTATGCCAAAGCGATGACATCCACAATCCAGTGGGCAAGCCTCTGTTTGGAGACAGCGTTCCCTTTCCGCTGTCCGCCAAAGCAGACAAGAGCTGCTCAGAGCGCCTAAAGCTCTGCGTGCGGCCCAAGTAGATGCGCAAAGCACACACCGGACACAGCAACAACAAGGCTGGGTCCGCCTCCTCCCAGGGCAGCGCTTGCAGGCTCAGTATAAGAACTTCAAACATCAACACAAAGACTTCTTAAGAGCACAATAATAACTAATTGGTTTATTGGTTATTAACAGCATCATTTTTAACTTTTTATACAGAAACAGAAGTGAAATCATAAACATTGTCTCTGTTATGTGCTTTTCATACATTTAAATGTTCTTAAACACATTGGTAATGCCCGTCTGTATCTCTTCTTGTTTATATCAGGAACAACCTATATGTAAGAGGCAATGGTGAGGAGTAGGCACAGCAAGTCTGCTCATGTTTGTGCATTCCTGTAGAGACCGGTAATCCGCCATATGTACAGTGAGAACAACGGGAACTCATCAGACAGACACAGAGCTAAAGTCTCCAGCTGCTTCACTAACCCCTGTATGACATCATGATGATCTTCAGGGCTCTGAGCGAGATGTTCCAGCAGCCAGAACACATAGAATGAGTTCTCATAGCAGATCCATTCCACACCATCATGATGCTCCTCACTGGACCACTACACAACACAAACACTACCATCACATATGTCACATTATATATATATATATATATATATATATATATATATATATATATATATATATATATATATACACACACACACACACACTGCATAATGTTGCTTTATATACTTTACTATCTTTGGGGGGGAAACAATAGCATGGAGCTAAAAACATATAATACTTGTAGTTAGAGCGGAAACCTGCTTGTTTCTTTGAGTTGAGGAGTCTCTTCATTATGCAGTAATTCTATCTGTGCTTTGACCTTTGTGCAAGCTAGTGTGTGCTTGTGGGTGTATTTGCTATTCACAGAAGTGTTGGGGGGCGCTATATCACGAATGTAGTAAATTTTAAAGTCCCTGTAGGCATACGAGGAATCATTTGTAGGGCTGCACCTAACGATTCTTTTTCCGATTAGTCGATTAAGCTAACGACTAATTTGCTGATTTTTCTAAAGATTTTTATTATTATTTATTGATTAATATAACAATTAATTAAATAAATATAAAAAACTTGTCTCATTAATATTTCAATATTTTAATAAATTATCTTCTCTTAAACACAAACAAATGTACAAGAAACTAAGCGTGCACTCCAGGGCATTATTCTGCAACAAAAATTGCCCTGTCTTAAATGGTAATCTCCGTTTAACAGTCCAACATTAATTTTATTTTGGAGATTTTATGTTGGACTGCTAAACTCGAGGTTGCACAATATTTTGATATTCCTCCTGAAAGTGACTTGAATTTTACATTTGTTTCATTTATTTTGTTGTTGGATTGTTAAATGTTTGGAGTTATTTTAAGTAAGAACTTGTTCAATTCGAGTAAAAGCAAAATGCAATCTACATTTAGCAATCCAACAAAAACGAAAATTAACAATTTTTTGTTAAAGTAAACAGAAAATATAAAACGGCCAAATAACAAAATTAGAAGACGCATGGTGTTAGTAGCGGTGCAGAAATGACTTTTAACATGGGGGCGATGAGGAAACTTTTAGAAAATCTATTTTAAGTGACTACTAACCGCGTTAACCACGTGTTGTAATACTAATATATGTCTTGCTTAAGTAAACAGGACATGACAAGCGCTCCAGGATGCTTTCACCTCAAGTGTTCGTTCATGCCGGTTGTACTGCTGTGATAAGCCATTTCCATTGTTGGGTCTCTGGCTAAAACACTCCCTCGCTTTGACCGTAGGGGTGTGCGATATTGACAAAAAAATTATATTTCAATATTTTCTGGGATTTTGCTGATAACGATATATTTTGCATCCTTATATAGGCTTATATTGTATTAGTTCCCTCTTACAACATATTAATAGCATAACATGATAATATTGATTGTTGATATTATGAATCAAATCAATATATTGAAGGAAAAGAGACCTTTATTATTTTAAACTGAATCATTCAAATAAGAACAATACAAAACACTGCTCTGCTGTAAGGTGAACTGTGCAGCATAAAAGCAAGAAGTAAAAATATGACATTGTCATAAAAGTCACCAAATACCAAGGCACCAAACTTCTTTCAAACACAGCACAAGAAAAAAAAAAACAAGTATTGCATTTGTAAACAAATTACACCCTTCTGTAAATTTTTGCATGAAGATGCAAAAAAAAGACCAGGCAGTGTGTATCTTGGGTCTCTAAAAAATAAAAATCTATCTCAACCGCTTGAATTGGCATCATGTCTTTTGCAATGTAATTGGTGACAGCGTTTGTTATATCTTGCCATCTGTCGCTTTTTTTGTTAAACAATTTGGCAAAAGTTTGTTGATTGTGTTTTTTGGCTTTTACCCTGTCAGCTGCAGGTGTGTCGTGTTCAGTTGACTCGCGAAGCTTTTCATGTTCCTCATATTCAGTGTGGAGGGTAGTTTGAAGATGGTGAAACAGGTTGGTCATCAAGCTGCTTTCGACAGTAACCAATTTTTGGCACAGTTTGCAGATTGGCATCTCTTGACTAGCATCTAGCCTACCAAAAACCAAACCACCTTCTGCTATTGATGACGAACAACGTCTAGCAATTTAATCTAGCGTGGGTTGCAAGGTTGTTGATGTTTGATGATCTTCTCCTCTCGCCGTTTCTTCGCTCATTTTTAACTTCTGTCATACACACCGCAATCGAATGTGCAACATCACGATCTGAATGCGCATGTGCAGTAGTATATACTACTTTGCTGCAGCACGCAGTGAATTTGTAGACAATTCATACGGCTTTTTGATTGATTTTTGAAAACAAGTGACATACTTGATAATGTGATTTTGCATATCGTTAAAACAACAATTGCGATATTATCGTGACGATATACAGTGTATCCGGAAAGTATTCACAGCGCTACACTTTTTCCACATTTTGTTATGTTACAGCCTTATCCCAAAATGGAATAAATTCATTATTTTCCTAAAAATTCTACAACAATACCCCATAATTAAAACGTGAAAGAAGTTTGTTTGAAATCTTTGCAAATTTATTAAAAATAAAAAATGAAAAAAATCTTATGTACAAATGTATTCACAGCCTTTGCCATGACACTCAAAATTGAGCTCAGGTGCATCCTGTTTCCACTGATCATCCTTGAGATGCATCTACAACTTGGAGTCCACCTGTGGTAAATTCAGTTGATTGGACATGATTTGGAAAGGCACACACCTGTCTATATAAGGTCCCACAGTTAACAGTGCAAGTCAGAGCATAAACCAAGCCATGAAGTCCAAGGCTTTGTCTGTAGACCTCTGAGACAGGATTGTATCGAGGCACAGATCTGGGGAAGGGTACAGAAAAATTTCTGTAGCATTGAAGGACCCAATGAGCACAGTGGCCGCCAATCACCCTTAAATGGAAGAAGTTTGGAACCACCAGGACTCTTCCAAGAGCTGGCCCCCCTGGCCAAACTGAGCAATCGTGGTGAAGGGCCTTAGTCAGGGAGGTGACCAAGAACCTGATGGTCACTCTGACAACGTTATCTGAACCAGCGTTTCTCTGTGGAGAGTGGAGAAACTTCCAGAAGAACAACCATCTCTGCAGCACTCCACCAATCAAGCCTGTATGGTAGAGTGGCCAGACAGAAGCCACTCCTCAGTAAAAGGCACATGACAGCCTGGTTGGAGTTTGCCAAAAGACACCTGAAGGACTCTCAAACCATTAGAAACCAAATTCTCTGGTCTGATGAAACAAAGATTGGCCTGAATGGCAAGCGTCATGTATGGACGAAAGTGCTGTGAATACTTTCTGGGTGCACTGTATATCACACACCCCTAGATGACCGTGGCCGATTTCTTTTTATCTGCAGCTTGTTCTTCTGGGAATCCATGCTTAAACTGGGTGCTGCCATTTTAATTATTCCATTGTGACGCACCAACGCATGTCATGCAAATTGACGTATTTATGTAATCGATGACGCCGATTACGTCGATGTATCTTCCCAGCCCTAATCATTTGAAAGCTTGAAATCTGAACTTTTCAGAAAAATAATGGTTCCAAATATGCACCAGAGTTTAAGGACCTCCTCAAATAACTCAAACAATTAATGTTTTCTATGATGGGTAGGGCTTTGTTTGTTTTAGTATGTAACCAGCTTTCTCCTCAAAAAAAGACAGTTCGAAGCAGCAGATGGTCACCTTCTCCTGGACATGCATATCTGCTGAATTATGGCATGTGATGCACTGAGGCACAAATGTTGTTCACTCTGGTGTACATAATGGCCCTGATTTTCAGCCTAGAGGAGTTGGTGCTAGTCGACAGACTCTGCACTAGTTGGCTCTAGTCTTCAAATTTTGTAAAAATAACAGTCGAAGAAAATCGCTTTGTGTACGATGGGTGCAGACTCTTTTTTTTTTTTAATCAAATCTTTATGATTCCAATCCCTAGTTGTTAAAATTTTTCATGCCATTATTGTTTTTACATGGTTGATTAATCACTTCCGAGCACTCGAGTGCCTATTTATTGGGTTCCTGTAGCTCAATTGCTAGAGCATGCTGCTAAAAATGCCAATGTTATGGGTTAGATTTCCAGGGAACACACAGACTGATGAATGTACACTCACTGAGCACTTCATTAGGAACACTATAGGTAGGGCCTCTGGGTAGGGCCTCTCAAAACAGCCTCAATTCTTTGTTGCATGGATTTCTTCGACATTATCATGCTGGAATTAACCATTAGAAGAAGGGTAAATTGAAGGGCTGGGAATTGCCACAAACCTCACAATTTGATATTACAGAGATATTTCCTAGCCATTTCTATATGTATTGCAATATTGTGATTCTGTAAGTATTGGGATTTGATGTTTTGATATAAAAATATTCTCAGAAATAAATGTCTATTGAAGAACAGTTGTGTCTGAAATTAAATTTTGTTCACTTTTGTAATATATAATTTGCAGGTAAAATGTAGGCATGTGCACAACTAACAATTTAAAACTACATTGCAACATACAATTGGAAGCCAAAGAGTAAACATGTTCAAGAGCCATTTGGGGCTGTACTGAATTATGACACATGACAATTCACCTGTAGTTCCAATGCTGTTGCATGTTATTTGCATATGCATCCTGAGATAGTCTGAGATCCTATGCAGCATTCTCATTAGACAACAATATCCTTACAAACTGCTCCCAGATGCTTGACAGAGAAAAAAATGTGAGAACTCACAATTTGTGCGTTACGTCAAACTCAATAGCGCTGTGCACGTTGATGCCAAAGTGCAAATTTACTTCTGAACTATAAAGCATTTCAGACACGCTTATCGTCGGCATTTCTGTCTTCAAAATATGATCATATGTGTTTCCTCAAGCATGTGTCTTTGTGTCTAGCGGCATTTCTTCTCGACAGAGCAGGTAAACATGTGAAATGATCTGCCATTGTGCATGAATACCCTGTTAAATATTGCAGGGTGCAACATGTAGTTTTAGAGTCTTAAGAGTCTTTTTACAGCTAAACTATTTATTAAAGAAGTGTCAGACAGAATCTGCAGAATGACAGAGATTCTGACAAATACTCTTCACAACATCTCCAAAATAAACTTTTGGATTATGCATAATAATAACAGGAACATTAATCAAGTGGAGGATTTTGACAATTAACAGTGAAAAAACGGTTATTTGATGGCTGTAGCAGCGGTGCATTAAAGGATTAAACGTAAAGAATTAAAGAGACAAAACTTCTCAGAGAGAAAACCTGCTAGTGTGGAACTCTGCACAAATATAGCTTCCTATATTTATCTATAAATCGTTAATTATTAAATGTTTTGTTTAGTTTTTTTAATAAAAAATAAATAAATTTTATCAGGGAGATGATTTTTTAAATCGTTTTGGTCAAGAATCGTGATTTGTAACAATCATTTCTTTTCCCAGCCCTCGTAAATTGTGAACATGAAGGATGCACAATGTCAGCAGCAATACTCAAATAGGCTGTGGCATTCAAGCGAAGATTGATTGGTATTAATGGGCCCAAAGTGTGCCAAGAAAACCTTCCCACACCATTACAAAACTGCTACCAGCCTGAAGTGTTGACACAAGGCAGGTTGGGTCCATGGATTCATGCTATTGGCACCAAATTCAGACCCTACCAGAAATCGAGATTCATCAGACCAGGCAGTCATCAGACCCTTCCAGTCTTCAACTATCCAATTATAGCGAGTCTGTGCTCACTGCAGCCTCAGCTTTCTGTTCTTGGCTGACAGAAGTGGAACCCAACGTAGTCTACTGTTGTAGCCCATCTGCCTCAAGGTTCGATGAATTGTGCATTCTGAGATGCTATTCTGCTCATTACAATTGTACTGAGGGGTTATCGGAGTTACCGTAGCCTTTCTGTCAGCTTGAACCAGTCCGTTCTACGCTGACCTCTCTCATCAACAAGGTGTTTCCGTCAACAGAACTGCTGCTCACTGGATGTTTATTTGTTTGTTTTTGGCACCATTCTGAGTAAACTCTAGAGAGTTATGTGAAAATCCGAGGAGATCAGCAGTTACAGAAATATATCAACCAACCCGTCTGGCATCAACAATCATGCCATGGTCCAAATCATATTTATTCCCCATTCTGATGGTTGACGTGAACATTAACTCAAGTTCCTGACCCATATCTGCAAGACTGCATGCACTGCACTGCTGCCAGACCATTGGCCGATTAGATAATCGTATGAATAAGTAGGTGTACATTATAGGTGTAACTTATAAAGTGCTCAGAAAGTGTATATCTTGACTGCATTGTAAGTTACTTTAGATAAAAGTGTCTGTCAAATGTATAAATGTAGAGTACTCAAGTAAATGGCTCAGAGAGGCTGGAATAACCATTAGAGAACCACAAAGACAAGGTGGAGCATGTGTGACCGGAGATGATTCACAAAGTGACAGCAAAAGCCAGCAAACAATTTGCTACACAAGACCCACAATATGTGTCTGATGAATTACATATCATTCAAGTATGTAAACTCTTGTAAACTCAACTGGCTGTTGATGGTGCTGCTATGTTCAAACATTTACAACATTTATATACAGTGCTGTTAAAAAGTAATTCTCACCTTCCTGATTTCTTGTATTATTTCTACAAAATTGTTTTCGATCTTCAAACGAGATAACATTAAACTTGAGTAAACACAAAATACAGTTTTCATATATATATATATATATATATATATATATATATATATATATATATATATTTATTTATTTATTTTATTTTTTTATGAAGCAAAAAAGTTATTAAACACCTACATCACCCATGTAAAAAACGAACTGCTCCCTTAAACTTAATAGCTGGTTGTGCCAGCAACAACTGCAACCAAATGCTTCTGATAACTGGAGATTCACAGTGCTGTGGTATAATTTTGGCCCACTCTTCTTTGGAAGGTTTTTGTGCATGAACTGTGCATTTAAGTTCCTGCCACAGCATCTCAAGTCAGAACTTTGACTTGGCCACTCCCAAACTTGAATTTTGCTTCTTTTGTGCCATTCAGAGGTGGACTTACTCCTATGCTTTGTATTATTGTCTTGCTGCATAATCCAGTTGCACGAACTGATGGCTGGATGTTCTCCTTTAGGATATTATGGTAGAGAATTCATGTTTCCTTCAATTATTGCAAGTCACCCTGGCCCTGAAGCAGCAAAGCGTCCCTACACCATTACACTACCACCACCATGCTTGACCGTAGGTAGGATGACTAAACATTCTCCCAAAAGGTTTGAGAATGAGCTAGCTGTGTTTTAGGAAAATTCAGATGAGCCTTAATGTTCTTCAGGGTTAGCAGTGGTTTTTGTATCGCCACTCTTCCATGGATGACCTCTTTGGCCAGTGTCATTCTGATAGTGGAGTCATCAACATTTATTGATGCAAGAGAGGTCTGAAGTTCTACGGATGTTGTCCTTGGCATTTTTGTGACATCCTGGATGAGTCGTCGCATGGAGGAGTTTTGAAGGTCGACCACTTCTGGGAAGGTTCACTACTGAGCCAATTTTTCTCCATTTGGAGATTCTTTGGAGTCCCAGAGCCTTTGAAATAGCTTGTACCTCTTCACAGACTGATGTATTTCAGTCACTTTTTTCTTCATAATTTCTGCATTTTCTTTCGACCTTGTCAAAGTGTGCTATTGGGTGAGACCTTTTAGCCTACTTCAAGCTGCTGAAAAAGCTCTATTTAAGTGTTGATTTGATTGAACAGGGCTGGCAGTAATAAGGCCTGTGTGTCTAGTCCAGCTGTTCCCCATTATGAATGCAGTTTCATAGATTTGGGGATTTAGTTAGTAAGGGGGGAAATACTTTCACACATGCCCAGTTGATATTGGATAACTTTTTTGCTTCAATAAATATAAATTGATCAATTGTCACACATTATACATTTCTGCATATATACAGTGAAATTATTTATTTTTCACATATCCCAGCTAAGCTGGGATCAGAGTGCAGGGTCAGCCATGATTCGGCGCCACTGGAGCAGATAGGATCAAGAGCCTTGCTCAAGGGTCACAAAAATAACTGCCCAAAAAACACTTTTGTGTTTACACAGATTGCCTTTATTTTATGTTAGATTTTTTTCAAATCTTTGAAACAATTTAAGAGATATACACAAAAACTGAAGAAATCAGGATATGGGCAAATACTTTTTCATAGCAATGTACATATTATTCCATATTTTCAAGAAAAGAGGAAATACATTTTATTTTAAAATAAACTTGCCCATGCAGTCCTACTGCATCCAGCTTGTGAATCTCTGGGAGTCATGACTGTCAATATCCAGTGTGACAATGTTCTTCAAATACATTACCAGAATAAGTTTATGATGACATAAACCACAACAAATCTGCTCAGATGACTTCCAGAGATTCATTTTTCAGAGATAGCCAGTATGTTGGACACAGGAGGACTGAACAGCTCTTTTGGTTGACTGGTGTAACTTACCTGACAGTTGTCCCACAGATGCTGTGCCCTCTGAATGATCTGAGCCATGAGAAACTGAACTAGTGCAGATCTGATCACCCGACTTCCTCCCAGAGTGATCACACATTCTGACATCATGCCCTGCACTGAGAACTAACAGAAAAACAACAGCACATGGCCTGATGAACCTACAGTGATGAAGAAACCCTCCTAACACACCTCCATTACACTACACATTATCCTTTATAACTGTAGTCATAAAAGTGGAGGTAAACAATTGTCATGAGTGGTACACTCTCTGTAAAACCCAATGTAACATGACATTTACTTGCATTGATCCAATAAGCAGCATTCAAATTTGTAGACATAAGCGTTGAAAAACTGCGCATTTCAGTTTTATTTTATTATGGTTGATGTTCTAGCCTTTGTCTCACATAACTGTCAACAGTAATAAATTCAGAGATAAAAAAAAAGTAAATATAATAAACAGTTAATAAATACTAATACCACAGACAAAAATTTACATTCATTTGAATATCCTATAACTTTGCCGGACAGTAACACTGGGTAATGCGTACCAGAAAATGCACCATTCAGATCGGAACCACCAAGGAGTCAGCTATTTTACAAAATGTTTCCTTTCATACATGTTAACAAAGGTACATTTCAACACCATTGTAAATGTGGAAAGGATTGAAGCTCATTAATGTAGTCAGTTTACATTGTTATTCCAACTGTTACTCAGGTTTTCGTAAATAATAAGTTAATGTTTCACCCAAGTTTAATAGTCAATGCTCTAATATTTAGAAGTGCGTAAAATGTAACTTAGAGCCCCTTTACAGTATAACTAGTTGTACTGAAAGTTGAAAGCTGTAACTTACACATGGCTGATGCAATTTAATTTTCAGAATTTCATACTGATGGGCAGGACCACACAGACTATAAGAGTTCCGCAAATTTCCACAGAATTGAAAGGCCCATCCAGGGCTCTATAGGGCGAGCATTTCCCTTGCAGATACACCCTGATTTAGGCAATAAGGCATGAGAGGCCATGCTGTATTGTGAATATTCACAGCTGAACAGTGTTACTGTTAGACACGACCCTTCAGCCATGACCATATTCCCAATATGGAACAGCCTAGAGTGCCTTATTGCTTTTATAAAAGTCAACATGTACTGGTAGATGGAGGTTTGGTGTCACGCAGTACTTTAGTTTTGCAATATATAGATATCGCGCAAATCATGTCTTACTCCCAAATGCCGGGTTTAGGCAAAAATCTAAAAAGCACATATTTTAGATGTTAACTTTGCCAGCTGTAGCAAAAGTATCATCCCATCTACAGTTGAAGAATGAAGTTTACATACACTTAGGTTGAAGCCATTTTTTAACCACTCTATAGATTTCTTATTAGCAAACGTCCCGGTTACGTATGTAACCTCCGTTCCCTAATGGGGAAAATACGAAGAAGCGACACTAGTGGTCTCTCTTGAGCGCCGAAAGATGCCTCTGATCTATGAAAAAAGGCCAATGAGAGTTGGCGAACAGTATTTGCATACCCCGCCCCCGGATACGGATATAAATGCGAGGGAAATATGCTCGTTCATTCAGGATTTTTCTGAGGAGCCGGGAGTGTTCCGGGCACCTCAGCGGCTCGGCTCAGCGATGTGGCCGGGAAGACACGACATATCGTTCCCTCCATCAGGGAACGGAGGTTACATACGTAACCGAGACGTTCCCCGTCTGTCGCTCACTTCGACGTCGTGTCGAAGAAGCGACACTAGGGGTCCACTTCAAATCACGCCATGCGCTGAGCCGTGACTGCCTAAGGGAAACGAGGGTCAGCTCGTAAGGTGACTGTACCGCGGAAGTACACACAGGAGGAGTCCGCGTAGGAGGCCTAACCTGTGGAGCACCTATTCCAGTAGGGGTAGCCTGGGGTACCCGTAGTGGACTGGGCCGGCAAGTTCCTCCGTTGAACTGCGGACCCAAAAGGGCTAGGGAGGAATCAACCAGGGACCTAAGGGGGGTCTCCTGGGAAAGAAGGCATTCTGTTTTACCTCGGCAGACGGAAACAGTGCTGGAAACAAGCGTTTCACCCGGTCAGACCGTTTACGTATACCGAGTTCTACGGGCTCAGACCTGAGAGAACACGGGACGAGACTGACTCAACGCTGAGATTGTAAAATCACGCAAAGGTGTTAGGTGCTGCCCAGCCCGCAGCTCTACAAATGTCTGCTAGGGAGGTGCCCCTAGCCAGTGCCCATGAGGATGCCACACTCCTAGTAGAGTGAGCTCGAACCCGCAGAGGGGGTGGCATGGCCTGGTTGTGATAGGCCAACAGAATGGCGTCCACCACCCAGTGGGACAACCTTTGTTTGGAGAAAGCAGACAAAGAGCTGCTCAGAGCACCTGAAGCTCTGGGTGCGTTCTAGGTAGGCACGCAAGGCACGTACTGGACACAGCAGTGAGGGGGCTGGGTCTGCCTCCTCCTGGGGCAGCGCTTACAGGTTCACACCTGATCTCTGAAGGGCATGGAAAGAACCTTGGGCACATAGCCCGGTCGTGGTCCTAGGATCATATAAGTGTCTGCCAGAACGAAATCCAGGCAAGTGTTGTTAGTAGAGAACGCTTGCAGTTCCCCGACACTCTTGAGGCGAGCGCGATCAGCAGGGCCGTCTTTAGAGAGAGGGCCCTGAGTCCAGCGGTTTCTAGCGGCTCGAAAGGGGATCTCTGAAAACTGGCGAGGACCACCGAGAGATCCCAGGAGGGGAACAGGTATAGCCGGGAGGGATTTAACCTCCGGGCACCTCTTAGGAACCTGACGATTAAGTCGTGCTTGCACAGAGACTTGCCGTCTACTGGGTTGTGGTGAGCTGCAATAGCGGCAACATACACCTTCAAGGTGGAAGGGGACAGCCTCCCCTCCAACCTCTCCTGTAGGAACAGGAGCACCGACCTAACTGCGCACCTCTGTGGGTCTTCTGCCAGGGAAGAACACCAACTCACGAACAGACGCCATTTCAGGGCATAGAGTTGCCTGGTAGAAGGGGCTCTGGCTTGGTTGATCGTGGCTACGACCGTGGGTGGTAGACCAGCTAGATCTTCCGCATCCCATCCAGGGGCCAGACGTGGAGGTTCCAAAGGTCTGGGTGCGGATGCCAGAGCGTGCCCCGTCCCTGAGAAAGAAGGTCCTTCCTCAGGGGAATTCGCCAGGGAGAGGCTGTCGCGAGGAGTACGAGGTCCGAGAACCAGGCCCGGGTGGGCCAGTAAGGAGTCACGAGAGTGACTTGCTCCTCGTCCTCCCTGACCTTGCACAGCACCTGTGCAAGAAGGCTCACTGGGGGGAAAGCATACTTGCGCAGCCCCACCGGCCAGCTGTGTGCCAGTGCATCTGCCCCGAGGGGAGCCTCTGAGCGGGCGTACCAGAGCGGGCAGTGGGAGGTCTCTCGAGAGGCAAACAGGTCTACCTGGGCCTTGCCGAACCGTTCCCAAATCAGCTGAACCGAGTGGGGGTGAAGCCTCCACTCTCCGCCAGGCAAGCGTTGTCGTGACAGCACGTCCACTATCACATTGAGGTTGCCGGGGATGTGAGTGGCGCGCAGTGACTTGAGAGTTATGTACGCGACCGCAGTGGTGCTGTCCGACCTGACCAGGATATGTTCGTCTCGAACTAATGGGAGAAACTTCCGCAGGGCCAAAAGGGCGGTCAACAACTCGAGGCAGTTGATGTGCAATCGCAGCTGGGCCCCTTTCCAACGGCCTGCGGCTGCGTGCCCATTGCAAACGGCGCCCCAACCCGATCTGGAGGCGTCGGTCGTGACCAAGACGTGTCGGGACACCTGCTGTAGGTGTACTCCTGCCCGTAAGAAACAGAGGTCTGTCCAGGGTTTGAATGTGTGGCGCCATGCTCGTCTCGGGACTCGGGTCTGAAGCCAGTGTTGGAGTGGTCTCATATGCATCAACCCCAGCGGCGCGACCACCATGGAGAACACCATATGCCCCAGGAGCCTCTGGAAAAGTTTTAAGGGGACCGCTGCGCCCGGCCTGAAGACGGCTAGGCACTTCAACACTGACTGGGCACGTTCGTTGGTGAGCCGTGTTGACATTGAGACCGAGTCTAACTCCATACCGAGAAAAGAGATGCTCTGGACCGGAGTAAGCTTGCTCTTTTCCCAGTTGACCTGAAGCCCCAAACGGCTGAGGCGCCTGAGCACCTGGTCTCTGTTGGCGCAGAGTAACACTCGCGAGTACGCCAGAATAAGCCAGTCATCGAGGTAATTGAGTATGCGGATGCCGGCTTCTCGGAGCGGGACAAGGGCTGCCTCTGCGACTTTCGTGAAGACGCGAGGGGACAGAGACAGGCCGAAGGGGAGGACTTTGTACTGATACGCCTGGCCATCGAACGCAAACCGCAGGAAAGGGCGGTGTCGAGGCAGAATGGAGACGTGGAAGTACGCGTCCTTCAGGTCTACCGCTGCGAACCAATCTAGATGCCGGACGCAGGTTAAGATGTGTCTTGGCGTGAAACATTTGAACAGGAGTTTGTGCAACCCTTGGTTGAGAACTCGCAGGTCCAAGATTGGTCGTAAGCCGCCGCCTTTCTTGGGTACGTTGAACTCAGTGGATTGTCATTTGTAACTACAAATCTTGGCAATAATAATAAAATAATTCCGTTGTCGAATGGTCGCTTGATGTCATTTCACATAACTTGAGATCATATAAAACTATAATGATGAGACGTAAGACAAGAGGAGTGCTGCAGCTCGAGTGTCTAAAGAAAGCTTTAAATGTCTACTTTTTAATAAACCAATTCAAATTTAAAACAAATATTCTCCTGCAATGCAATCTGTTTGAAACAAAGCGATGTTCAGTTTTTACCGGTTCATCTAATTATCTGTAATGTCATCCCACCCACCAGCAGAGTACGCCATTCATACGCTAATGTAATGAGACATCAATGCAAATGTACACGCCCCCCGACTGTGAGGTATAATGTAAACACATTTAATTCATTTTTCTGCGCGTTTGTAAGGACACGCAGGCGAGGAAACTTCAGGATAGTATGAAAGAGATCACATTTTCCACAGAAGAAGATTGGGACTCCGATGAACGTTTGTATTTTGAAGAGAGATTTGGTCCAGCCGAGGATACAATTTCGGACGTGTAAGTCATTCGTTTTCATTAGTTGACATGCTATTTTATATAAACGTACATTTTACTAGTGGGATTGTTTCTAGACTTGCCAGACAGGATTCAGAGTATTGAAATTTGAAATATGCCCTAATAAGCAAGTTTAGTTACATTTAAATGCTGTTAAGGCTAAAGCAGGTAATTAAATTGTATGCTGTATAATATAAATATGATATGTAATATGATATAAAGATAATAGGAATGTTGAGATTATATTTTAACTAGTGTTTATAATGCCTCATTATCATCATCATCAATGCTTGTGCTTGAGTTCAGGTTAAATGAGTAAAATGCACTTTAAATATGCCCATATTAGAAAATAAGCATCTTATAATGATTTCTGAATGATCATGTGACACTGAAGACTGCAGTAATGATGCTGAAAATCCAGCTTTGATCAAAAATTGCATTTTACAATATATTCAAATAGAAAACTGTTCTTTTAAATTGTAAAAAGAGTTCAGAATATCAATGTTGTTTCTGTATTTTGGATCAAATAAATCCAGTCTTGGTGAGCAGAAGAGACTTCTTTTAAATGGTAGTGTAGGTCTAAAATTAATTCAAGTCTTTAAGTAAAGAAAATAAATAGTCAGATTACTTCTTTTAACTTAAAACTTGATTTTGATCATTAAGTCTTTCTGTCACATTCCTCACTGATGGACACAGGGGAGGGGTCTTTGTATCCTCAGGTGTGAATTACAATCCATATTCACGCCTCCTTGCATATTACCTTTCAACACTAAAAGTGTCTTACAAAAGTTAAATTACTATATTGTTTTGTGTGAATGAGTGACCAGGACGATCATTTTGTAGTAAAAACTCTAGGCTACAAGATCCAGTTCTCAAAAGGCTTGTGGACAAATGTTTAGTATGTGTTATATGACCTTATTTCAGTGACTTTCTCAAAAATAAAAACCTGTACATGCACGTTGCTCTCATATTATTGTAGCCCAGTTTGTGCTGAATACAGTGTAATTAGACTTTAGCCATTAATATGTTTTTAAGCAACTGAAAAAAGCACAAATGTCAAGGCATGTCAAAACTTCTCCAGGGCCCAAAATACCCTCAGACCCCAGAGGGTTAAAGTAAAAATCTTCTAATTCAATTAATTTGTAGTAACTACTGCTTTGGGGGATGAATAAAATGTTTTAATCCAATTTATAAAAAATAGAACCCATTTTACATTTCTCAAGAACTGAAAATAAAAATGGCCATTCCACTATAACAAAAGCTTTTTCTGCATCTTACGCTATCAATAAAAAATGATTTTTGAATGACTTAATTTAATCTTTACGGTAGTATTGTCTGAGACAGATCTACCGTTGACATAACCAGTCTGATCAGACTTTATAAATTTTGAGAGTGTCAAGTCGTGAAGCAATTACTTTTGTAATGATTTTATATTCTGAGTTTAAGAGACTGACTGGGTGATATGAGGAGCAATTTAAAGGGTCTTTGTCCTTTTTAAGAATCAAAATATATCTGAGCTGTATTCTTAGAATCTGGAATAATGCCTTTGCTCAAATTCATTAAAGGGTTACTTCAAGATTTAGCATTAAGCTTTGTATCAGTAGAAAACCAGTATTATTTTCGAATTACCGAGCTCCCCCCCCCCTCATATCCCCCTGAGACGACAGATTTATTTATTTTTAGTCTTGAAAAAATCCTCCGATGATGCAAAAATCGTCATTTTGCGTCATCTGAGGATTTTTGGTCCAGAGGCTTAAAACTACAGCCAGTATTCCGCATGTTTTCACCACGCCCATATGGGGCGGGATCTCACTCACAGAATGTGAAGATAGTGTCAGCCATCTTTCTGTAGAAGCTAAGAAAACAGGCTCTTGCTCTGTGTAGAAAGTTTGTCTACAAGTAGGCTAATCACGATGGCGGAATGTAGTTTTGAAGTTGAAATGGCAGAAGGGGATTACGAAGATCTGTTGCGAGAATCTGATGCTCGCGGCTACCTGTACGAGCCGCAATACAGCGATGAACAGAGGCAGCCAGAGCAGCTGCTGTAGCAGGGGAGCAAAACCTGCTTGGCAGGCAGGAGGAAGAGCCCGGCCAGACTCGAGTTGGGGCGGACTGATGGTGTCAGTGCTCTCGCTGTGCGCCTATGGAAACAGATAGAGAGTCCTATTGCTGTCGCGAATTTCAGCGATACTGGACGAGATCGCTGAATCCGCTGATGAAACTGCACCAATAACATGAGCATGTATAACAGAGCACCCAAGTTTTGTATCACACATGGACAGGGGAGTCCTGGAAACTTATTTTAGGATCCCGAAGATAAATTGGAAACACCAGCCAAAGCCCGCAGGGACAAACGGACGGCTTAATGTAAAGTGAGTATTTTGTTTGTTTTTCTTTTTTTGTTACTAAGACGTCATGTACAGAGTTTGGACACCCGGAATTATAATGTTCTTCCTGCGTAGTCAGTGAATTTATCAACTAACTCACGATTTATAGAGGTACAATGTATCAAAGCAAGCATAGTTGTATCATATTTTCAGATACTGCCGCCTGTAACCGGTAGGCGTGGTTTGGGAGTGGCCTCGTAAGGGCAGCAAAGCAAGTGCATTCTGGGAGTTGTTGTCTTTCAGCCACGTGTAAAAAATACATTTTCTGCCTTTTCTCTGTCTAGAATGCTTCAAATTCAAAAATAATTTCACATTTATACTATATAAATGACCAATTTTATTTATTTTTTTTCCATTTTATTTTTTTTTATTTTTTAAAAACAGAACAGAACATGACCAGAGAGCAAGAACAACGTATCAAAAGAATATTAAGACAGATGTAAATCAGTATATGTATCCCACTTATTCCAAAGTCTTTCAAATTTGTCCAGTTGTAAATGTAATCCAAATGTGATTTTTTTCCATTTTCCTTATGTCCATAATAAGGTCTACCCATTCCTTATTGTCGGAGCCGTTTGAGTCATCCATTTTTTTGTAATGGCCTTTTTCCCTGCAGCCAGGAGTATATTCCTTGGCTGTGTCCATGGCAGGGGTTTTAAGGCCCAGGTACATAGTTCTGAAATCCAGTAGGATGGGGACATCAAATATATTTTGCATCACTTTGTTGATTTCGAACCAGTACTTTTGAATCACCAAACAGTCCCAGAACACATGACAATGATGTGCCTCCTGACAACCACACCTTCTCCAACACTCAGGACTTCCCTGTGCAAAATGAGCGCTTTGACAAGGTGTTATGAAGAAACGAGATATACATTTCCAACAAAATTCTTTCCAAACATGTGATTTTGTGGTTCTCCACGGTGTTGTACATATATTCTCCCATTCCTCATCAGTCAATATGAGATTGCCTTCTCTTTCCCATTTATTTTTAATATATTGAGATGAATGTTCTCCCAAATTATTAAGAGATTTATATATTTTTGATATTATTCCCCTTGAAGGTTCTGATTTATATGCCTTAATAAAGAATTTGATCAGAGGATTATAATGGTCATCCTTTTGTTTAATTTCTTGGTTATAATAACTCCTTGTCTGTAGATACCTGTAAAAGTCCTGTTTTTCCAGACCAAAGGATTCCCTCAGTTCATCAAAACTTTTCATTTGGTTTTCTTTTTCAATTTGGTAAAAAATCTTTATACCCTTTGTGATCCAGACCTTAAATCTCTGGTCGGTTCTGTTTGGTACAAAGCCTTGGTCATAAGCTAACCAACTTAAGATTTTAACATCTTTGTTTAGTTTGTATGTTTTGATCAGCTCTTTCCAAGTTATAAGTGCCTATTTTACCCATGGGTTCTCAATTTCTTCCAAATGACTCAACCGCTTATCGTCTGCCAATAAGGCCTGAACAGGGACCTCCGGCAAAACACTGCATTCAATGTTCTTCCATTGAGCTTCGTATTTTGAATCACACCAGCACAACATTGCTCTGATTTGGGCTGAGATAAAGTATTCTTTAGTATTCTCGGATGCGAGGTTTTTTTGCCTTGCCATATGAACCTTGAGATTGTTTTGTTCCATTCATCGAATAAGCGCTTGGGAATGGAAACTGGGAGGGTTTGGAACAAATAGAGGAATCTGGGCAAAACATTCATTTTAATTGTTTCAATCCTTTGACTTAGATTTAAGTATGGAATAAGATTCCATTTTTCAAGGTCTTTCTTGATATTGAAAAAAAGAGGGGTATAGTTTTTCTTTAGAATTGTTGATAAATCTTTATGGAGAATTACACCTAAATATTTGAGAGATTCTGCTTGCCATTTAATTGGATAAGTCTTTCTAAAAATCAGCGGAGGTCTCCAGTAGGAAAGAATTTCAGTCTTCTGCATATTCAGTTTGTATCCAGACATTGGGCCAATATCTTTGAGGAAATTCATCACATTAGGTATAGAAATTTCCGGTTTAGTCAAGAACAATAGGATGTCATCTGCGTAGCATGCAATTTTATGCTCGATCCCATCAATTGTAACACCATGAATGGTGTTTGATTGTCTAATATATTGGGCCAATGGTTCTAAGTATAGGGCAAATAGTAGGGGGGACCAGGCACAGCCCTGTCTCACCCCTCTTTCCAGATTCATTGGATCCGTTAAGTGGCCGTTAATTTTGATTCTTGAAGTTGGACCATCATAGAGAGCTCCTATATTTCTAATTATTTGGTCTTCCATTTGGAATTTGTTTAATACTTTGAATAGATAGAGCCAGTCAACTGAGTCAAAGGCTTTCTCAGCATCCAAACTGATTATGACAGCTTCATGTTGGTGTTTTTGAACATAGTTCATTATATGTAAAGATCGTCTTATGTTGTCCTGAGTTTGTCTATTGTTAATAAACCCTGTTTGATCGTTATGTACGAAGGTTGGGAGTATTTGTTCCATTCTTTTAGACATAATTGAGGTGTATATACGATAATCCACATTCAGAATCGAAATTGGTCTATAAGATGCACAATCGAGTCGGTCTTTCCCTTCTTTGGGTATTAGAGAAACGATGGCTTCTTTCCAACTTGGGGGGATCTGGGTTTGTTTAAGTGCCCAGTTAAAGGTTGTTAAAAGCAGGGGAGTAAGTGTTTCTTTTAATGCTTTATACCACTCGGAGTTGAACCCATCACTACCCGGGGATTTATTGTTTTTTAACCTCTTAATTGCATTCTGTATTTCCAGAGCATTAAATTTAGACCCCAGTTTTTTATTTTGTTCATCTGTCATAACGGGCAGTTTAAGGGTTTTTAGAAAAGAGTCTATTTCATCTTCCTTATTTATTAAATTTCTAGAGAAAAGCTTTTTATAGAAAGATTTAAATATTGATTGAATTTGGTCTTGTTTTGTTAAAATTATACCTTTTTGACTGTCTCGTATTTTAAAGATTGCTCTTTCAGCTTGTTGTTTTCTAATTTTCCAAGCTAGTAATTTAGTAAATTTTGATCCAGATTCATAATATCTTTGTTTGGTAAATAGCATTTTCTTGATTACTTCTTGCGTAGTCAGCTCGTTAATGTCATCTCTTATCTTTTTAATTTCCTGTAGCAACTGGGGATTTCTATTCTTTGCATGATTTATCTCTAGTTGTTTTAGTCTGTCCTGCAGATCATTCAGTTTTTTCTGTCTTTGTTTCTTCTTGGATGAGGCGATGGCGATAATTTTACCCCTCAAAACTGCCTTAGCCGCATCCCAAAGGATGGGTGGAGAAGTTTCGCCATTATCATTTTCCTCTAACTAAATTTTGACGTCATCTGATAGCTTTTTCTTAATCTGAGGATCATTAAGCAGACTAGTATTAAACCGCCAGAGTGTATTTTTACGTTTTTCCTCTAGTTCTATAGTAATATAGATGGGGGCGTGGTCACTCAGGTCTATTGTTCCTATGTCCACCTCATTAATTTTTGATCTGTCCTTATTGAATACAAAAAAGTAGTCAATTCTAGTATATATTGTATGTGGGTTAGAAAAATGGGTGTATTGGCGGGCATTGGGATTCATCTCTCTCCAGATATCGATCAGTCCTATATTTTTTATCAATTTACGGAATTTGTTGTTTATCGTTTTTCCTAAGTTTTTTGAATTTGACACATCCAGTGTAGGCTGGAGGTGAAGATTCCAATCCCCGCCACAGATAAGAGTTCCCTCAGAGTGGTTTACAATTAAATCTATAACATGAGTATAAAAAATGAAATCGCTCATTGGGGGGGCATACACATTTAGAAAAGTAAACACCTCTCCATTAATAGCGCCCTTAATGAGTATTAATCTTCCCTCTTTATCTTTATACTCAAAGGTCTGTTCGAAAGGTATTCGATTTGAAATCAATATTGCAACTCCCCTCTTATGTCTACCCTTGAAAGAGGAAAAATACAGTTTATTATAACCGAGTTTATTTAGTTTTTGATGTTCTGAATCATTTAAATGGGTTTCTTGTAAGTATATGATGTCTATTTTTTCTTTCCTCATTTTCGTTAGTATTCTTGACCGTTTGATTGGGTTTAATATGCCGTTAACATTAAAGGATGCTACTCGTAGCTTGTCAGATGTCATTGTTTCCCTTGATTTGAATTCACCATCATTATTACAACGATATAGTAAAGCTCTCTGGTCAGACAGAACACAATAGAACAAGAACAGCAACAACAGTTAACATAGAAAAAGAAAAACAGCAAAAAAGAAAAAAAGAAAAAAAAGGATTCGTACAAAAAAAAAAGTGACGAGTCCAAAACGTGATCAACCAAGAGATCAAAATTTGGAGGCGGAGCCATCTCTAGGTGAGGGCCCTCCATGCCCGGACTTCTGGTGTTCATCCAGTCCATAATAACATGAATAAGCCATGCCTCTATGCTCTGCTGCCTTCATTAGTAATGTATTAAATTTCCTCAAGCCCAACCCTCCACTTTTATGTATGTAACCCGTATATATTTGTTGACATATAGCCCGGTGAAAGAGTTATACTTACAGAGCCAATAATAGGGTATTGAATTGTAAGTGACCGGTTCCAGAAAAAAAAAAAAAGTCTCATAGATCTAAACTCACATACCCCTTATTGGTGGATCTTTTTCAGTCCATCTTCTCAGTCCTTTTCGTTGTTTTGTTGCATCTTTTTCAGAAGGCTCTCAGCTTCCGATGGCGAATTAAACACGTATTTCTTTCCTTCATATGTCAGCAGCAATGTCGAGGGGAAGGCAAAACCATGCCTTAATTTCCGTCTTCTGAATTCTTCGCAGGCCTGCTGGAATTCTGCTCGCTGTTGACGAATGGGATACGGTAAATCCTGGGCAAAGTAAATCTTCTTCCCCTTGTATTGGATGTTTTTCTTAAGCCTGGCAGCGCGCATGACTCGCTCCTTGTCCTGGAAATTCAGGAATCTCATTATGAGGCCGCGCGGGGGCTCCGCGTCTCCTCTTCTCGCGCCCAGCCTGTGCGCCCGTTCTATTGTCACCTGAGGAACCTCTACCAGCTCCTGGATCAACGATTCGAGGAAACCCTCTATATCTGCTGGCTCTTCACCCTCCGGGATTCCCACGAGTCTGAGATTCTTTCTGCGTCCCTGTGACTCGAGATCAATGAGCTTTTTTTTTTATAGTCGCATTTTCTACCCACAGCTGAGCGTTTTCCTCGCGTATCTGAGCCACCTCCGCTTTCAAGGCCTTTAGCTCTCTCAACTCGGGGAGTTCGTCTTCTGTGTCGCTAATGCGGGTTTCTGCGGTCTGAATACGCCTCTCTACTCCTCCCAGGTCAGTCCTAAGAGCGACAATCTCAGCCCTAATTTCAGCTCTCCATCTCTCCACACTACGGCACACATCATCCAGCTTCTCAATCACCCTTTCGAGTGTGTTGTCTTTTCGGGCGTCATCAGTCTCTGCCCTCGTCGGCCTAGCAGCGCTAGCTTGGGCCGCCACGTTCCCGGGAGAGGCACAGTCCGTTATTTTAGATTGCTTACTTGTCGAGGATTTGCCCGAGCTGGAGTTCTTTGACTGTTTGGACATCTTTCACCACGTCTATTTTCTTCGTGTTTGGGTTTAGCGTTTATTTTTGGTTTAAATTCGGCAGAGAGAACGAGCTATGCGACTTATCACATCCTCTCCAACCGGAAGTCCTCATAAATGACAATTTTAAATACACATTCATCTTCCCAGAGGTGAAGTATCCCCTTAAACATCGGCATAACAATGGACCAAACTCTGCTCAGAAAAACTCCCCTGTGTTTGGCCTCATGCACAATGCATCCGGAAAGTATTCACAGCGCTTCACTTTTTCCACATTTTGTTATGTTACAGCCTTATTCCAAAATCGATTAAATTCATTATTTTCCTCACAATTCTACAAACTATACCCCATAATGACAATGTGAAAGTTTGTTTGAAATCTTTGCAAATTTATAAAAAAATTACATGTACATAAGTATTTACAGCCTTTGCTCAATACTTTGTTGATGCACCTTTGGCACCAATTACAGCCTCAAGTCTTTTTGTATATGATGCTACAAGCTTGGCACACCAATTTTTGGGCAGTTTCTCCCATTCTTCTTTGCAGGACCTCTCAAGCTCAATCAGGTTGTATGGGGAGCGTCGGTTCACAGCCATTTTCAGATCTTTCCAGAGATGTTCAATCGGGTTCAAGTCTGGGCTCTGGCTGGGCCACTCAAGGACATTCACAGAGTTGTCCCGTAGCCACTCCTTTGTTATCTTGGCTGTGTGCTTAGGGTCGTTGTCCTGTTGGAAGATGAACCTTCGCCCCAGTCTGAGGTCCAGAGTGCTCTGGAGCAGGTTTTCATCAAGGATATCTCTGTACATTGCTGCATTCATCTTTCTCTTGATCCTGAATAGTCTCCCAGTTCTTGCTGCTGTGAAACATCCCCACAGCATGATGCTTCCACCACCATGCTTCACTGTAGGGATGTTATTGGCCAGGTGATGAGCAGTACCTGGTTTCGTCCAGACATGATGCTTGCCATTCAGGCCAATTAATTCAATCTTTGTTTCATCAGACCAGATAATTTGTTTCTATTGGTCCGAGAGTCCTTCAGGTACCTTTTGGAAACTCCAGGCAGGCTGTCATGTGCCTTTTACTGAGGAGTGGCTTCCGTCTGGCCACTCTACCATACAGGCCTGATTGGTAGAGTGCTGCAGAGATGGTTGTTCTTCTGGAAGGTTCTCCACTCTCCACAGAGAAACGCTGGAGCTCGGCCAGAGTGACCATCGGGTTATTGGTCACCTCCCTCACTAAGGCCCTTCTCCCCCAATCGCTCAGTTTGGCCAGGCAGCCAACCTCTTGGAAGAGTCCTGGTGGTTCCAAACTTCTTCCATTTATGGATGATGGAGGGCACTGTGCTCATTGGGACCTTAAATGCTGCAGACATTTTTCTGTACCCTTCCCCAGATCTGTGCCTCGATACAATCCTGTCTCGGAGGTCTACAGACGATTCCTTGGACTTTACAGCTTGGTTTGTGCTCTGACATGTACTGTTAACTGTGGGACCTTATTTAGACAGGTATGTGCCTTTCCAAATCATGTCCAATCAACTGAATTTACCACAGGTGGACTCAAATCAAGTTGTAGATGCATCTCAAGGATGATCAGTGGAAACAGGATGCTCCTGAGCTCAATTTTGAGTGTCATGTCAAAGGCTGTGAGTACATGGGACTAACACAGTTGTAAAGCCTGACTGAGGCCTACAAACACACACACACACACACACACATATAACACACATAAATCTTACTGATTAAAGCTGCGCAAAAATCAAACAAAGGGATTAGAAAACTACAACTACAACTACCACGAAGCCTTGCACACTTTACACCTATGTGTGAAATTCCAAAGGCTCGAACTCTCAACTCCTATTGGATGAGGTGCTCCACAGAACACCCCTCAAACATGATGTCATCAGGAGAAGAAATAACTCTGAGATCCTTCTGGACATCGCTTCCAGTGACTTGCCGTGGGTAGACGTGCTCTCAGGAGTAGCCTCGTTGTACAAGGAAGTAATATACGACTTGAAACTATGACCATACAATCTCTATCTCGCTGGACGAGCTTAGATTACTCTGTGTTCCACCGAACACTTTAATGGATCGGAAGAAGACCGCAGAGCAATCCGCATCTTCATCAGTTTGCCTGCAGAAGTGAAGAAAGAAGAATTCTCTGCCAGTGAGAATCGGCGAGTGGTACGGCTGCTGATTCTCGGGACAGAGTGAGGAAATCCTCCCGTCATCACCCGAGCCTCGAAGAACCGAGTCGGAGTTAAAGAACAGATGAACACACATTCTACATGTGTCCTCAAGTGATCCAAGTAAGAGGTTTACGTCTGGGCAGAGATAGAATATTTTAGAGTGTTATTCTTTTGTATCAAGGTTATTGCTTGTACAGTTTATGGACCGCAGAGTCCACTCGTTGTTGCTAATAATACTCAAGGTATTAATGTAACGTACTGTTATCACAAATTCGATTTTGCTGTGTTGTAATCCAACCATGTTGGACTGTTGTGTATTTACGCCATTGCAGATGAGACCGGCACACTGAGTTTATCCTTTAAAGACTCAAAGAACGCGGGCCTATTTACGAGCCGTTCACCACGTCTCAGAGTGATAAACTAAAAGCTGCCTTCTCTCCCACGATCGCGAAACCTACTTCGGTGCCGCCACTTTATTCTCTCTGTCATACTAACCGCACATACACGTGACCCCCTCACAAATATTTGGCTAGTAGATAACTTGGTGATAAAGCTATCATGCTAAGTTATCATACAAGCGGAGACATGCGTTAACGGGCAGACGCCATTAACCGGCTTCTCTCTGCCCACATTCGCGGCCATATTCTATTGCCGGAAATCTCGCGTGAGGTCACGTCCACCATTTTGTGTGCGTCACTCTTCACACACACACACACACACACACACACACACACACACACACACACACACATACACACACACACATTCATTATATCTAATCATGTCACTGTTTAGTTTGTAGTTGTAGGCCGGAAGTTATTGACTGCATTGTGGTGCTCCGGCGATATTAATACTTATTAATATTCTATTGATTTTGATAACTGACAATTATCTTTGATGATTGTTGAATTTGAAGGATCAATAAGCTAGTGATAATTCTAATCAATGTTCCATTAATTCTAATAATTAACGATTATCTTTGATAATAATTCATATTCTATTAAATTTGATAATTGATGGTTGTCTTTGATGATTGTTGATTTAAAGGATTAAAAAGCTAACATTGACTATAATCAGTGTTCTATTTCTTTTAATAATTGATAATTATCTATGACAATTATTAATTATTGCTAATAACCAAACCCGTTCCTAAACATAGAGCCCTACACCGGTAAAGCCATCAAGACCAGATACCTTATTACGAGGCAAGTTATTGATAATATTTTATACCTCTTCAGATTTGGGCAATTTAGATATTCTCCATCAGTTTCCGACAAAGATGGTAAACTAAACCTTCTCTAAAAAAAATACTATGAATTATTTGAAATAAATAGTTTTTCAGGAGTACAACCTAGTAGTGTTGTCACAGTACCAACATTTCAGTAGTCTGTACCAATACCAGTGAAATTTCACGGTACTCGATACCATTTTCGGTACCAAAGCAAAACACAAAAACAGGTTACTAAACAACACTCTTTTAATAACAAAGTCTACAAAACATTAGCAGCAGAACTAAAAACAAAAATATGCCATTTAGCAACACTTTAATTTAAATATATAGTTTTTTAATTATAACAAAACTGAACAATGTATGCTTAAAGTATTTTTGAACACTTATATAAGATTTACTTAAAGGGATACTTCACCTCTGGGAAGATGAATGTGTATTTAAAATTGGTCATTTATATAGTATAAATGTGAAATTATTTTTGAATTTGAAGCATTCTAGACTGAGAAAAGGCATAAAATGTATTTTTTACTCATGTGGCTGAAAGAAAACAACTCCCAGAATGCACTTGCTTTGCTGCCCTTACGAGGCCACTCCCAAACCACGCCTACCGGTTACAGGTGGCAGTATCTGAAAATATGATACAACTATGCTTGCTTTGATACATTGTACCTCTATAAATCGTGAGTTAGTTGATAAATTGACTGACTATGCGGGAAGAACATTATAATTCCGGGTGTCCAAACTCTGTACATGACGTCTTAGGAACAAAAAGAAAAACAAACAAAATACTCACTTTACACTAAGCCGTCCGTTTGTCCCTGCGGGCTTTGGCTGGCGTTTCCAATTTATCTTCGGGATCCTAAAATAAGTTTCCAGGACTCCCCTGTCCATGTGTGGTACAAAACTTGGGTGCTCAGTTATACATGCTCATGTTATCGGTGCAGTTTCATCAGCGGATTCAGCGATCTCGTCCAGTATCGCTGAAATTCGCAACAGCAATAGGACTCTCTATCTGTTTCCAAGTGCTCAGAGACATGGCCAAGGTATTCCATGTATTCCAATATCCAGCAAATATCCCAAAGGCTATACAATATTCATTAGGCTAAATAGGGAAATCATATGTGAAATAAAGGTTGGGTTATCTATATCGGGAGCATATGTATTCATAATTGTCAGAGGCTTTTAAGATAAGTTCCCTTTTATCAACACATACCTTACCTCAGTGTCTGAGATAAAATCTTATAATATAAAGGGAATCTTTTTATGTACAAGTATAGCTGTACTTCTGCCATTAGATGAAAAAGAAGATAATACTTGCCCCACCCAATTGGGATGTAATTAAGATGTTCTACTTTAGAAAGGTGTGTCTCCTGCAATAAAGTAATTCCTGTTTATTCTTTCTTAAAAGGCAAGTTCACACTGCCCCAAAAAATGCCAACAGTTCAAACAAACTAAAGTTGGCTGTTGCATTTAGAATATTGAGAAACAAAACGTCATGCTCAAATTATCCAACAAACACCTTTGTTTGCAATTGACAAGGAAGAGGTTGCATATGAAGCCAACATGCGCAATTTAATATATAATTATAATGCGCAATTGATTAAATATGTTCAGCATGTAGAGATATTAGGCTATGACATATTAAATGCAAATACATTTTAAAAACATTTCGAGTTTGCTGGGAACTTAATCATTCTGAGAAATCCAAAGGAAGATGGCAATCCAGTGCCAAAATAAATAAATAAATAAATATTAGACATGAGGTTTGCCCACAAAATGTAGGGAAATGTTATATTTTACATTATTGCAGCTATACGTTAACATTATAGCAGTTCTGCAGAAACTGCAATAATATTTTGAGAAATAAAGAATCTGTGTTTTCATGTGAGTGAAAAGAGCACAGGCAGCACAAATTAATCTACGGCTGTGTCTTGCCTATTGGTATACATATTCCCTCAAGCGTGGCATCCACACAAACTGCTGAACCCAACACTAAAATAAAATTTTCTTTAGAAAGGAATGGAATTCTTTACCGAGTTAGCAACAAAAATGTGATAATTCATGATTATAACAGGACTGTTTTTCCTGCTCTATCAATGCATGTGCATTTACGCAAATTCATTTTCTGTGAGTTGACGGGGACACTTACCTCATTGTCATGGTAATGATTCACGATGAAGTCATATTAAATCAGAGTTTGTTGGGAGTTTGGAAAATCCTCACACTGCTCAAACATTCCAAAGCCCAACAAACGCCTATTAAACATGTTGAATCTGTGAAAACAGACGCCAATGAGTGCCAACAAACCTCTAACAGGGCGATCACACTGATCTGATAAAACCCAACAAGTGTTGGATGCTGGTGTTTGTTAGCATTTGTTGAAGCAGTGTGAATTGGACTAAAGAGCTGACAGTATTTTGTTCCTTTATACTGGGTGGCCAAGACATTCCAGGTTATTAACTTGAGCTTATTATAGATGGGAGTAAAAGTTTATATATTAAATGTAAGTAAAAAAAATTATAGATGCCAGTAAAAGCTACTAAAGTCTGTATCAATGTATGGGCTGTAACATGTACATGTGCTCAAAAAATGTGCTGTAGTAAATACAGACTATGCCACTGCTAACACATGTTATGTTCCATCAAACGTTTAGGTCAAACAGTGGTCAAGTGTACACACACACACACACACACACACATTTCACCAGCTATCATTATGAAGCAACACCAGAGGAATTTTTCAGTAACACATTCCCTTCATGACCCTGCAGCAGTCTTTCCTATAACGCTGTTCAGAAATTGTGCTACTATTAGAAACTAAACTATGAATGTATTAAGTCATTAAATGCTAAAGAAGTGTAGAATGTCTCAGTGATTCTCAACTAAATTAGAGTGGTAGAATGGTATGAGTGGTATTCTCATTTTCCATCCTACTGAGAGTTCAGTGACCCCACATACATAGACCAAACAAATCATATTTAAACTGTGCTTAAACGTCACTGGTGTGCAAGTGTTCAATGCAACTGCCTTATCCACTGTTATTTAAAAAAGGCAGTTGGGTCAATGACATGACATGTATTTTTTGTGTCCAAATTCATTATTTTCCTAATAAGAATTTGAATAAATACATGTCATATATCAAATGGATCTACAATATCTCCTTTATAAGAAACCCTTTTCATTTTATTGAAATTCAATAGATTTTTTGAGTTTTGGTGTTTGAAAGACCAAAAATGTCAGGTAGTGCAACCATCCGAACGTACAAGCAGAGAACAAAACTGAGATATAAATGTTCATTTTCTCAATAAAATTCTTACTCAAATATTTTGGCATGATTTTATGTTAAATTCCTTATAAATGAGGGGAAATAGGTACTATTTCAAAACTATTCTATTACTTAAAAAACTTTTGTCCGAAAAATTTACTTCAACTAATGTCAGGGAGGGCAACCGACATAAAAATGCAATTTTATGTAATGTTCCTTAAAGAAAACAATGTGACAGCATATGACATCACACAGAAGACTCCAGAGGACCCCTTTGATGCAGTAACAAGGTTAGTCACCCTCCCATAATTATTAGATAATTTGACATTTTTGAGTAATGATGTGGTTGATTCAACTTATCATGTCAGGTGGTATGACCCCTGGAAAACTTTGAAAATGTGTTGTTATTATAAAAATGTGTATTTGATTTAAAAAATTTATGTATAACCTTGAGCACATGGTCAAACATTTGTATAGGCGTCCAAGTTAATGCCAGTTAGATTCGAATTGAGTTTGAAATGTCAGGTGGTGTGACCAATATGTCAGGTGTCGCGACCAGAGTTACAGTTAAACCAACTAAAAAAAGTCATGTTAATTCATGTTTTTGAATATATTAAATACATTTGAATAAATATATAAAGCTTTTAAGTTGTTTAAAGGTCCAATCTACAGTATATATATATTTTTTTATTTTATTATGGTATGAGTGACAATTTAAAGAGCACATTGTCCATCTTAAAGTCCTATTCTTCAAGAATATAGGACTGTATTTAATAATCAACATCGATACTAAAACAATTGCATCTTTAAATTAATCTATTTTAATTTGTTTTTGTAGATGCCATTATCAAGCAAGGAGAAAACAGCACGACATAAGAGCTTGTTTAAAAAGTGATCCAGTTGCAAGGGCAGAGTACCTTGCCAAAAGAAAAGCAAGTTATTGTGTTCATTATGTATATCTAGATACATTACAACTTAAGTTAATATGGTGTTCTGGTATTTTTTTGTGGTAATTACAGTTATTACATGTTAATAATACATACTTAATAGCAGTGTCATACAGCATTACAGAACAGCATAGTTATTAGTCATGAATTCGAATGATTAACAAACCATTACCCATTCTATTAAATATTTAACTAAAACTAAATAATTTATAATTTAACTAATAATTTATTTTACAAATGATATAGTACAGGTGAAACTCAAAAAATTTGAGTTAGATCAAAGTTAGATATTTCAAGCCTTTGTTATAATTTTGATAATTATGGCTTACAGCTTAAGAAAACCCCAAATTCAAAATTAGAATATTGTGAAAAGGTTTTCATAGCTTGAAATATCTCACTTTGCATGTAATGAGTCTATATAATATATTAGTTTCACCTTTTAATTTGAATTACTGAAATAAATGAACTTTTGCACGATACTCTAATTTTCAAATGTTTTTTTTTTCTTGACTTACTGTTACTACTGAATCTATTGAACAGTAGATTGAATTCTGCCCTTAATGTTCCTGGGCCCAATATTTGCACCGATTTACTGATTCATGATATGACATTTTATAAAAGATGTTCTCGTTTTTTAAATGTGTTCCCGGAGATGTTTTAAATTTCTAGATTTATAGAAGCGATGATCAAATGTTTTTTTATCTTGACTTACTGTTACTACTGAATCTAATTGCATGAGCAGTAGATTGAATTCTGCCCTTAATGTTTCTGGGCTCAATATTTGCACTAATTCACTGTTCCATATAAAAGATGTTCTCATTTATTAAATGTGTTCCTTGAGGTTTCAAAGTTATATTTTTAAATCAAATGTTATCATAACGTGCAGTATTGTTTTGCACTTTCTTGTTAATGAAATGTAATTAAATGATTGAGATACAGTATAAATTGGTCAGGGGATCAAAAAAAAAAAAAAAAGCCAATTGAAACCTGAATAAAATTTATTAAAATCTCTTTCTTTTTATTTTGTGAATATCAATCATTATTGATCAAAACGTCAGGTGGTGCGACCGGTCATGGTCAGGTGGTGCAACCAGCAAATTTACATTTAAATGTATCAATTCCCACTGCAATTGCAAAATGAAGTAAGAAATATAACTGTAAACCTTTATATAACGTATACAAGTCATTTTTACAGTTAAAAACAAAACATAAAAAGTCCTTATGGAAAAATGGGTGTTTGAACACACAGAAAAGCAGCCGTTTATATGATTTGGAATAAAAGGGCAATAAATAAAGAAATAGAAAGGGAATTTACAATGTGATATGCATTTTAGACACTACAATGATTCATATTTACAAGTCTCAGTAGTGCTAAGTACATTAAATGTATATTATTTTAAATTAATATATGGTCGCACCACCACCACCACATCAGATTTTTTCTTCGGAGCCAAGCGGTTGTACTATCAGCGAGCTGAATACTACTGCTATTCCATTCACCTCTTAATATCAACATTAACATCAACATGCTGTTGGATGTACGGTGCATTTCCATCGGCTTTCTCTCCTTCTGCACGTCGAGGGCAGATTCCAACCCTGGGCGCTTCGACAGCACTAAAAGTGTGTATATTCCTGCTAAAGAGTATATTTCTCTATTAGAGCACACACATTGACACTGCTTCCATCTCTCTGCTTCCAACGGCCACGGCGCTGCCTCACGTGTCTGGGCAGCGAACACGCTGAGGCAGCGTTTGTGGATGGTTCATGTTCTCATTGCGAGAATATGACCATTGCAACTTTGCGGTCGCGGCTTTCCTTCTTCCACGGGAAAGCCACTTTAGTCGCCCCCCCCTGCGCTGCGCCTTCTACACACGGGTATGAGATCAGCCCGGCTGACACTGGAGGCGATTTGATGAGTTCAATGGGCACAGTCTTGCCGGGTAATTCCCTGCGGACCTCCCGTTTCCCAGCATGCTCGATTGCTCCCATCCGGTCCTGAAATGAGACCAGCCTGCCTCACAGCCCTCACTACCCTCGATGGCAAGGCAGTGCATGGGTACACAGAGTACCCGCAGGCAGGGCCTGAGAGGCTTTCCTCCTCAGTCACTAACCCACCCTATGCCGGTTTCGCAGAGCAAGGTAAGTGCTTTGAGCTCCCCCTCAGCACAGCCACCTCGGGATGAAGCAACACTCCCCGACGCTATGTCGCCTTCTCCACCCCGCTGCGAGACCCCACCCCTAGGTGCATCAGATATGATCGTCCCCTTAGTGCCCCTTGCCCAGAGCTTGGATGCATGGCTAACACTTTCGGTTTGTGGTGGCTGGCCAGGACCATCCGACTTGGCTAAGCAATTCAGTTCACCAGGCGCCTGCCCCGGCGGTGGGTTGCACCTTTCTTGGACCTGCGAGTTCTGAACCGGTTCAAGATGCTGACGCAGAAACACATTGGTGTTTGGTTCGCGGCGGTAGAGCTGAAGGACGCGTACTTTCATGTCTCAGTTCTACCTCGACACAGACCCTTCATACGGTTTGCTTTCGACAGCCAGGCATATCAGTACAAGGTCCTCCACTTCGGCCTGTCCCTGTCCCCTCACATCTTCACAAAAGTCGCAGAGGCAGCTCTTATTAATGTCTACTGCTCGTCACATGTCGCAACTCGATCGACATCTCCTCAGCAGTGTCAGCAGTGGCTGAGGCCAATCATATCCCGGGCAGCCTTGACACCACAGTGGAAACAACCAATCACGCTCTCACTTCTCTCTCCCACCCACTGATTGCTCCAGCGGGAACTTCAACTCCAGTGTTTCCCCTGCCATTATATTACGGGCCCCCCGCCCCCCCAACGGCACCCTCCACCCCCCCTTGAAGGTAAAGTTAATTATATTTTCTATATAGCGCTAGATCACAACAGAAGTAATTTAAGGTTACCTTTCCAATAGAACAGGTCTATACCTTGTTCTTTTATTAAACAAACTAAATAGCCCTTAAGTTATTTATCTTATTTACACGACGGCATGTCATTTCTGTCTCTACATGGTCGCACGTTTACGATTCTCCTCAGCTCTCTGTATCGTGCACGGCGGAGTTCCGCCCCTATGCGCACACACACACGCCTGCACACACACACACACACACGCACACACACACACACACGTTCGCGCGCACAAAGGTGAGCATTGGGGTGTTCAATTCCAGGTTTTCTGGTACGGAGGTATGCATAATTACAAACTAGAGTCACTATGACTGTTATCTATTTCTAAAGAGATAAGCTACAAGCTACGTGTAGGATAAATACAAAGTTTCTACGACAGCTCTCTGGCATCATGGTGTAATGCCGCGGACACAATAGACTTTGAGACTACGGTCGTGATATGACGTCACATTAATTCAACATATAACAAATAGTAATACACTCAAAATGTAAAAAATATAATCTACTCGACTTTACTGCAAAAATATAATTTTTATAGTGATTAGACACTCACGAGTGAGTGATTTCGGACACAGTAACAGAGTCGACACCAAGAGTCGATTCCTGTGATGGAGTCGACCCCGAGCCCCCCTGGGGCTATTCAGAGTCGAATAGCCTCGACTTTGGAGTCGACTCCCCATCACACTCTCCCACCAGCGGACAGAAAGCGTGCGTCGGAAATATGTTGCGTCAATCACCTGAAAAGAAGACAAAAATATCTGTGTTTTTTTAAACGCTCCCAGGGTGGTGAAGATGGCAACACTCGCTCTCCTGTAAGTAGCACCCGGAGTAGCGCTACTGCTCCGAGTCCAAGTACAGAAAAGAGCCCAAGTGCTGCACGCCCTTTCCCTGACAAGCAGCAAAAGTCCAGTCACTAGTGATGGGTCGTTCGCGAACGAGTCGGCTCTAAGAGCCGACTCTTGTAGGTGAACGTTGGGAGCCGGCTCGCATATCAGAAGAGCCGGATCTATTAATAAAAATATTTTAAAAAATGAAGATATGAACAATCAAAAGATTTAAATTAATATAATTAACTAATTCAAAGAACGAAAAAATAAAATATAGGCCTTAATGCTCAATCACACACATATTTGTTCTGACTGTCTGCTCAGACTAACAGCCTGCTGGCTTCTATTGCTCTGACGGTCCCAGTCAGTAGTGTAAACTGTGAAAGGGACTTCTCAACCATGAACAGGGTAATACAAACTTTTCACAATAGGATTTGCTGCTTTTAGCTATATGTTAAGCTATCACATTTAACAGTTAATGCATTTGCAGGTCAAGACAAACATCCGCAATAGGCTGCAAGGAGACCATTTTGCAGCATGCATGCGGATCTCAATAAATGGCCCAGACGTTTCTGAATTCCCAAGAGGCTCTGGAAATGTTCTTCCAGAAGCCCAGAAAGATACACTGCAGTGACAAAAGCTGCACACTTTGTGGATAAATTACATAAAAATAAATGTTCCAATGTTTAATGTACAGTTCAAATAATTGTTCAGTTAATATATTCACTGCTGCCATTAAAAGAAACAATTGAACACCATTTGCATCAACACCCCCCCGCCCCAAAGCTGTAAACCTAGGGGAAACACTGAACTCCAAAGTTTTTTTATTCAGATTCATTTGACGGTGGAAAGTTATTATTTATAAAATTATTATTTATAGTATTTTTAAGTTAAAGTTCTACTTATTGTTGAGGTGTTATTAAATTGTTGGAATAATTATTGTGCACTGTTAGTTATACATAGTTCAACAAAATTGATGGACGTGAACGAATGAATGTTTAATTAATTACAGTAACTTGCTATTTTAAGAGAAAGGTCAGTATGGTGAGTTAGTTTTATGATGTGGGTTATCTACCTGTTTGCTTTTTGTAATGTTAGTAGAACTGTGTATAGTATAAATTAAAATGGTGTTCTTTTCGTGCTGAAAATGGAATTTAACCTTGCTGGAATTGTCTATTGGTAATATAAATATTAAACTCGATAGAAACTATGTATTGCATAAATTAGCTTTATATGCACATTGAGAGTTCTTTTAATTGTGATCTTAAAGGATTTGTTCACCCAAAGATTTACAGCGAATATGTATAGTATAATAATATGTGAGCAACATGTGTGTACAGGTTTGTATTTTTGAGAAAATAACGTTTATGCGTACATACATATCATATTTATATCATACAGCATACAATTTAAATACCAGCTTTAGCCGAAACAGCATTTACATGTAACTAAAACTTGCTTATTAGGAGTCATATTTCAAATGTCAATACTCTGAATCCTGGCTGGCAAGTCTGGAAAAGGTCCCACTAGTAAAATATGTACAAGTTTATATAAAATAGCATGTCAACTAATGAAAACTAAAGGGCTTACTCGTCTGAAATTGTATCCTCAGCTGGATCAAGTCTCTCTTCAAACTACAAATGTTCATTGGAGTCCCGCTCTTCTTCTGAGGAAAATGTTTAACTGTTCCTTACTATCCAGGAGTTTCCTCACCTGTGTATCATTACAAACGTGCAGAAAAATTAATTAAATGTGTTTACATTAAACCTCACAGTCGGGGGGCGTGTACATTTGCGTTGATAGTCTCAGCACATTAGCGTATGAATGGCACGCTCTGCTGGTGGGTGGGATCACATTACAGATAATTAGATAGACCAGTAAAAACTGTACATCACTTTGTTTCATACAGATTGCATTGCAGGAGAATATTTGTTTTAAATTTGAATTGGTTTATTATAAAGTAGGCATTTTAAGCTTTCTTTAGACATATATTTCATGTTTGTGTGATAAGTATTCGAGGAGTTTCAGTTCATTTTAGTGACGTGTTTCTGAAATATGCTCGTGAACACAGAGACTGCTGAAAGCGCACCCTTTTTATTTTCTTTATTTTACAAAAGCACAAGATTTTGTTGTTATTGTGAGTGTACACAAATAAAAGTAGACCCTTTATAGTCTCTAATGATGTCTTACACTTATCTGTATACCCAAAAATAACGGAGTATTTTAAGTTGTTTCTGCTGTAATGACGAAAATGTCCAGCAGGACGTGCCGGCGCGTCCATCGACCCCAGAGGGTTAAAGTATTCATGTAAACTACCAAACTTTGCACTTTTGTCTCTAACACCTTTTTCTATATTCATTTTTAGGAATATATTTGTATAAAAACAGCAGCTCTCAGTTACTCTTTTTTTTGTTGTATAAGATGTACTTTTACCTCATGCCGGGTGTTTTTATCCCCCCTCCATTTCTAGAAAATGTAATTAATTTCTTCCCTCAAATTAAGAAATTAACTTTTATATCAAGTTAGTTATCAAACAGAGTACAAATTTGCAATGCAGATGATGTTGATCATGTCTAGAAAGAAATTCTGGGCTTGTAAAGTTGATGATGTTTGTTTGATTATTTTTTTAAATAGAAATGAGAAAGCTCAACAGTCAGATGAGGGAGCAAATTATAGTGTCCAACGTCACTTCCCACCATTCCTCATGACTGCACTTAAGAATCAAGACCCTCAGCTTAAGTTTCATCAAAGGAATAAGATGAAAAATGCATTGGTGCAGGCTCTCTATGACTGTCTTAGGTCTGACTGTGACTTGGAGGTATCTGAAGATGCTCCTCATCCAGTACACATTCCTGCATTAAAAGTATGGAACTGGATATGTAAGTGTATTAAAGTATTCGTAGTTCCCCGTCTGTCGCTCACTTCGACGTTGTGTTGAAGAAGCAAAACTAGGGGTCTCTCTTGAGAGCCTTTTGCATCTCCGATCTATGAGAAAATGCCAATGAGAAATTGGCAGACAGAATTTGCATGTCCCGCCCCCGGACATACAGGTATAAAGGGAGGGAAATGCATCCGTTTCATTCAGAAATTTTCTTCGGAGTCGACTGGTTGTGTATGCAGCGAGCTGCAAGTCACACACTGTTCCTGCCATCTCTGAATACGATTGCTGTTGGATCTACAGCGAATATCAGCGGCTTTCTCCCTTCTCTGCATGTCAGTGCAGCTTTGCACCTGGGCGCATCAACAGCGCCCAGGTGCAATCAGTAAAAGAGTTGAATTCTCTAAAAGAGTATTTTCTCTAAAAGAGCATATACACAGCTGCCGTTGAACATACTTTTCAGGACGCATCTTTATAAAGATGCCCTTCTGCCCCTGTGTAGTTCCTGGATGCGGTAGAGTGCTCTCCTCTCCTGACGGCCACAGGCGCTGTATCGTGTGTCTGGGCAGCGATCACAACGAGGCAGCGTTTGTGGATGGCTCATGTTCTCACAGCGAGAACATGACCATGGCAACGTTGCGGTCACAGCTTTCCTTCCTCAGAAGGAACGCCACTCCAGTCGCCCCACGCATCGCTCCTTCCCACGGGATTGAGGATGAACCGGCTGGCAATGGAGGCGATTTGGGGATGGCAGCAAGCTTGGTTTCAGCGGGTACACTCCCGCAAACCACCTGCCCCCCCTGCCACGCTTGTTGACTTCTGTCCGGGGGCTTGAGGCAACAGCGGCTCGCCTCACAGCCAGCCTGCCTATCCTCTTGAGCCCCCCGATCAAGATGAGCTTGCCGCTGTGAGCGGTCCGGCGTCTGACGCGGATGACTCGACTGGGCTGCCGCCTTCAGGCCAGCGTACCTAGTCTGAGGCTGATGCCCAGATGTCCAACATGCTTGCCCGGGCCGCCGTCAGCGTAGGGTTGGACTGGAACCCTCCGTCCTTCCCACAGCCTTCGTGGCTGGAAATTGGTTCCTCGAGTCTGAGCGCCGCTCACAGCCACACCCCCCCGGTTCCTTTCTTCCCGGAAGTGCATTATGAGCTGAAGTGTTCATGGAGGACACCGTTCTCCACCCGTCACAAAGCCTCTCGCTTTGGAGTTGACATTTCACTTGCAATGGGTGTGTCTTTTTCGTTGTTTCACGTGTTCTAAATTGAGCATCCCCAACATTATGGAAAACGATGTTGTTCCTTGAGGCATTTGTCTTCAAAATTAAAATTAGAGTACCAATTGCTGTCCATAGAGTTTACAATTCTTTGTAAGCTAAATGTTTAAGGAAAGCTTGTCTTTAAATACCATTTCTTTTTAAATTTCAGTCTTAAATGTTAATTTAAAGAATGAAATGCTAACTACAGCTAACTTGTATTGTTACCCAGGGACTATAAAGCCAACGTCATTTGTATAAACTTAATGTTAAATTGTAAGTAAATACTTGCAAAAAAAATTAATTAAAATGATTAATTTTAATAAAACATTTGTTATAATTTTCAAAGGCTTTGTGTAGGGCTGGGCGATATGGCCAAAATTGTTATCACAATAATCTTTTTATTCGATATTGATATTTATCACGATATACATTTACACATTGCACTCTCTTTTTTTATTTCAAAGTTGATGGAAGAAACGAAGAAAAAATTTATCCTAAACAGTCAAAATAGTCTCTACAAAACTGCACAGGGTTTTACCGTCTTTTACCGTTTATCAATTGAAAATGAATGTTAAAAGATCATCTGTTTGTTCTGAAGCATAGTGACAGCAGTCCAGTATTTGTTGGAATATTTTTACATTAAAATGAAATATTTTTTATATTTCTTAATATTCAGATACTCAACTATGGGGCATAGAAGCCCTTGTGACTGTGGAATGATTATATATGACTGCGATTATATGACGGCAAATGCCGCAATTTTATTAAATAAATAAGTGCATGTGATGTGTGGATGTGACAGCCCATTCACTCTGAGAGCTGTTTGCCCATTTTCTACATCAACTATGGGGCATAGAAGCCCTTGTGACTGTGGAATGATGCTGAATGTGGGTTCAGGGTTGTCCCGAGAGAAAATTTAGAAAACGTTTTTTTAAAAATTGAAAAAACATTTGTATATTTCCATTAAAGTTAATTTTCACTTATTGGTTCTAATTGGAACCTTTATTTTTAAGAGTGTATTTCTGCCTTGTTTCAGTTTTTATCCTGTTTCTGTAATTTGATTTATTTTCTATTAAATTTAAGCTGCATCTAGATCCTGCTTTCGTGACTTCTTTCAGACATTACAGAACAACTGACCAAATGGATCTAGCAGCTTTGTTTCTTCACTTGAGCCAGGCAGATTTACCCATAAGTGAATACTCCCTTCATTTCAATGCCATTGCCAGGCTCACAAGATTTGTGGGCTCCCATCTTAAGTTGATTTACCGGATTGGACTATTAGCTCAACGGTGGAGGGAATTGCCAGAGACGGGAGACTACACATGTGAGGAATATGTGAAGTTAACAAAAAAAAAATCTGGCTTCAGAAGATCCTCCTCTCCCTACCCCGATCCCAGCTTCCAAGCCTTACACGACTTGTCAGAGCCACGCTCGAGTCTGCTCCATGCCTCGTAGTGCTGCACGATTAATCATATCGCAATCACGATGTCAGCCTGTGCGATTATATGACAGCAAATGCTGCGATTTTATTAAATAAATAAGTGCATGTGATGTGTGGACGTGACAGCCCATTCTCTCTGAGAGCTGTTTGCCCATTTTCTACATCGCTAATAAAGATGACCAGTCAGTCTCAGTTTAGGAAGTGGCACATGTCATGTCATGTCGAGTTTCTGGTGTTCAGCGTGGAAATCAGGTGGAGATGGATGCCGAGCAGGCCGACACTGAACTGGTGACCAGAAAAAATAACACAGAAACACAGATCACGGCTTGGCGATATGTCTTTTTTTCATCAATAATTAAAGTTAATATAATAAGGGAGCGTGACACGTAAATAAGCACAAACTCCAAACTGTCATTCTCTGTGCGGTCAGAGCTGCTTCAACCTGTCGTGGAAGAGACCCAATCTGAGCGAGAGTCGATACCGGGAGAGATTTAAAGTTCCGCCGGCTGATGCACACTCTAACACGGAGACGCTCATCTCTCACCCCCGCTGTCTGCAGCTCGAGTGTCTGATAGAAACACATATCACAGCTTTGCGATATATCTTTATTTTATCCTTAATTAACGTTCATATAATACGGGAGCGTGCCATGTAAATAAACACAAACTCCAAAACTGTCATTCGCAGTGCGGTCAGAGCTGCTTCAACCAGTCGCGGAAGAGACCCAATCTGAGCGGGAGTCGAGACAGGAAGAGGCTGATGCGCACTCTAACACGGAGATGCTCGTCTCTCACCCCCACTGTCTGCAGCTTGCAATGTGTAGCATCATTTATGAGATTATCATAAGATCAATGTGAATAATAACATTTAAATTACAACAACAATAAAATGTGTGTAATATATATATATATATATATATATATATATATATATATATATATATATATATTTATTTATTTATTTATTTATTTTTTTAATACACACACACACAAACACACACATACACACACACACACACACACACACACCAACAGTTTTAGTGGTTTGATTGAGTGAACCACACTTTTATATCCAGTTTCCTACAATATATCCATTTTCTACAAAGTACATGTTACATCCTGCTTAAATGTCCCTGTTTGTTGGACAATCTTATTTTCGTGAAAATTTGTATGATTTTATTTAGGTGTAATATTGAGAAAATAACAAGTTTGCAGTAATGCAAAGATATTGTTTAATTTTGTAAAAATATTTTAATTTGAAAACAATGTGCATTTATAGTTGTTGCTAGTTTGTATGTTTGAGTTGAAAAATACACATTTCAGCATTATCAGTAATCTATTTGTGCATTTTCCTTGATAACCAAGCTCTGAGTCTGCGCCATGTCACAGCCACGCTCGAGTCTGCTCCACGCCACGTCACACCCACGCCAGAGTCTGCTCCACGCCATGTCACAGCCACGCCCAAGTCTGCTCCACCCCTTGCCACACCTGAATCTGCGCCATCCCTCAGCCACGCCCAAGTCTGCCCCACACAATCTCACATCCACGCCCGAGTCTGCCCTACACAATTTCACAGCCACGCTCGAGTCTCCTTCACGCCTTGAAAGAGCCACGCCGGAGTCTGTTCCACGGCTTGTCACAGCCACACCTGAGTCTGCTCCACACCTGAATCTGCTCCACGCCATGTCACAGCCACGCCCGGGTCTGCTCCACGCCATGTCGCATCCACTCCTTCCACGGCTCCTTGCTCCAAGCCTCTCACGTCCAGCGAGCCAATGTGTTTAATAAGTAAATATATAATATGCACATGCATCGCCAGTGCGTTATTGAATGGCACTGCTCTGTTTCCACCCACATTTGCGGCTATTTTTAGCCTTCGCGTTGCACGACATTAGAGCGCTACTCACAAACAACATCTCCGATGTAGATGCTCGATAGTTCGGTTCACTTATAATATGCATTTAGAACGGTGCCAGAGGTGCATTTGACCAGAATTTGAATAAGAAGCGAATTAAACTACTGTGAACTTGCCTACAAACAGACACATACAGGATGTCCTGGAGAGTTCAGAATGTCAAAATAAAAGCCAGAAGAATTTAAAGTTAAAGGTGCACTATTGAAATATATTACTTTTGTATTTAAAATTCTAAAAGTCAATAATAATAATAATGTATCATTATACTTTACAAATAATACAATTGTTTACAAATTATATTTATAATATAAGTTTAATGGGTTCCAAAAAATAACTGTGAATTAAAAGTGAACTTATATCTTACAACTCAATTGAAAAAAAAAAACTCTGAATCTAGATACAAGTTGAATGTTTTTAGAAAAAAAAAAAAATGCCTTTTTCACTGAACTACTGTTAACTTTGCTGCAGCATTATCCAGTAGATTAGTTAACAATATTATTTTATTTTAATTAAGTAATTTTTTCTTACTAGTTTGTACATTTTATTGAAATAATAGTAGTAGTTAGAGGTTTGTGTTTATTTACATATAATTAGCATCAACATGAGGTATAGATATTCTAAACTTATTATGAAAAACAACAACACTGGTATCGGATCGGTATCTGCCGATATCTGAGATTTCAGATATCGGAAGAGAAAAAGTGTTATTGGTGCATCCCTAGTTATTGGTCTTATAGTGAATAATTTATCCATGCATATTTGCCATTTTCTAAAAAAAAAATTACCTCGTAATTTGTTAGCAAAATGTTATAACCTGCTTTTCCAGTGATATGACTGACTCTTCTCTGCTGATGTATACAAGGCTACGCAGCAGTTAAGCCAAGTTTTTAGTCAGTTTTAACCCCAGCATTCAAGAGACTTTCATGTAAACAAACTTTGCATCAAAGCAGCTAATGCAAAGATGAAGAGGTGCATTTTTGGCTGCTTCATTCCCAAATCTCTGTACCCTACCTAAACTACTTTGGTTATTGGCTCGATGACTTGAATTTACATTTTGAAAGAGGATTAATAATACAGAATTCACGGTTGTTTTGTTTGAGACATTTAATGCATGAATGTTTCTGGTGATCACTTCTGAGTGGCGTCGGATGCTGAAAAAGATGAAGAAAAAGAAAACAGACTAACATAAGCAAATATTTACCTTACAAAGTGCTAATAAAGTACTAATGAATAAACAAAGGAAAAAAGCATAACTTCCTATTCTAATAGTTTTTCTTGAATCTGTCCATCAATGTTGTCAATATTGTTGTGAGTGGGGGAAAGTTTATCTGTGACAGTGTCACTCACTGGTCCAGTTTTCAGATTAAAAGCGTTAATTTCCTGTCTGCGACAGACCGTGAGTGGGGAATGTAAATCGGGTTGAACTGGACTTGTGTTTTATAGTGCGGCTCAGCTCGAACAGTAGGTGGGCATATTTTACCATGATATGCGATGGTAGCTCAAGCTAAACGGCCTCACAGTCTCTGGATATGCACAGAAAAACACTATTAATGCGCTGATATTCAAGAAAGCGATCGCTTCATTACTTATGGGAATATAGGCTTTAATAGGCAACTAGATAACGCAAATATTAACAGAATGTGCATTTGCATTTTAAATTTCACCACAGTGTGCTTACGTAAACTCCACTGACTGTTTTTGTGCTGTAGGGCTCATTCGTGTGGACACACATACACATACTGTACAGATACACCTCTCAATTATAAACACAGTCTTGTTACCGTCAATACACATTTACACATTATCGGCTGTTTACATGTTTTCACATAAAATGCTGCCTTTTCTTCATGTCTGTTACTTGATTTTAAATACGAGGTTTGTTCTGATTTTTCCGAAATTTCGATGCATTTATTTATTTATTTTTTTAATGCAGGCCATATTTTGGAGGTATCTTGGCAAGTGTTCTTACTTCTTTTTATATTTAGTGGCTTGCTTTTAAATTGGGCTTGCACAACAGCTCCAGTCTCACAGTAAGCAAAGATTTCGATGTGCTGTGTGCGTTTGGGGGCTTTGTTTCATTGCTTTGTTCAGTAATGTTTCATTGTCAGCTAGATCATCATTCAGTCCTTAAGTCAGTGGAAAAGTGGGCTGATATTGAGATCACTTCTCTGTTTCCCTAAAACTGGCATGAGCAGCAAGTGTGAATAGGGTGTGTGTGTCTGTTTGTAGACTGCAAACACGCATTCAGATCTGGCTCCATTCTGTTAAGCAACGCCCACTTTTCACAATCCTATTAAAAATCGATGGATATAATCAAGTCCCCACTCTACATTTTTTTTCCTGTTTGATAAGCCATTTCACTTGGAAATATGTCAAAATACAGAAGTCTTTCTTTAAATTCGGCCTTTCATGCCGAATTCAAGCTATTTGCCTATTGAAAATCAAACCAATTTACCATTATTAGTAGTAAATTATTTTTGTAAAGAAAAGTTCACTGAAAATGTTAAATATAGATTAAAAAAAGTCCTATTATTTGTGGTGGGGCCAGTGAAAATCTGAAATACTGACCCCACTGGGAAAGCGGAAAAAGTATCTAGAGCCCTCCAATTCATCTGTCACTTGGTAGAATCTTGTCAAATTAGACAGATTTCAACATTAATGGGTTGTATGACATGCCCTCATCCTCAAAAACTATGAACAAAACATAGTGAACAAGGGAAAAGATATTATGATCCATAGGGCATAAACTATGGGCTTACTTGCAGTGAGTATAAACATGGTTTGTGCTGCGAATTATTTGCTGCGAAGAGCATATAAACATAGAATTTAAGAACATTTTGAAACCAAATTTTTTTCTATTCAGCCAATGGCATGTTAAGCATTTTGCATATTGTTGGGCCAATGCTGTTCATGGTTATATTAATAAATTCCAGTGTTGGATCTCCACATGCTGTCCAATGTAAAATCTGTGTCTTGAAGGAACACCACATCAGAAGCACTGGAATATGGCCTCTGTAAATCAGGTTTATTACTCACAGTACACAAACAGTCTTACCGCATTGAGCTGTTGATTTTTTAGCAATAGACTGATCATCTCCCTCATCAGATCTTCTACTCTGCTGAAGTGCTGGTGTTGTGTTTGTCCATGACTCAGAGTCTGAGCCACCACCTCTGCAGCGTGATGCAGCAGATCAGGGTGATGTAGGGGCTGTTTGACACAGGCCTGCCTGAAAACCTCCACCAGTGAATCCAGCAACTGCACCACTGATTCCCAGACAACATCGCCACAATCATTTAGACACAGAGAGAGGTCGTGGCCTCGGCGCAGGCCACTCAGACACTGCAAGAAGTGCATGTGCTTTAACAGCCTGTGGTTCTGCAGCCATGTCCTGTCCTGGAGAGGGTCAGTCTGAATGTTTGGAGGGATCAGAGGTAAGCAGTGACCCCCAGTGCTGCTTTGTATCTGAGTTTGAAGGCTGATATCAGTGTCACAGCCCGAGTCAATTTTTAAAAGCTGCTGGTCGCCCAGAGAGAACGCTTTCACAACTTCCTGATCTGTGTGAAAAAAAAAAGAAAAAAAACACACATCAGCATCATTCTGTGATTATGACAACTTTGTTCAAAATAAACATCCCAACTATCATGCTTTGCAGACAGACAGGTAGACAGCTGGATGTTTAAAACATGGAACATTGTCACTTTGAAGTACTGTCCAGGAGCAAGTAACAATTTGAACTGTGTATCTATTAGCTTATATCTAATATCTGGTTTACTCCAACATAATCTTTTAGCAGATATACACTTGTAAAATGTACAGTTCCCTTTACAAAAAGCTTCACTATGATGCTGCGCTGAAGAGCGCTTTGGGAACACGTCTCAGTTGTGACCAGCTGTGAATATGTATGCAACACGTCAATGAACATTGATCGGAATTTATAGCCTCTGCCGGTGTAATCATTGGACGCACCTGGCGCAGTGGCTATAAAATAGATGCGTCACCGGTGCATCATCAGATTTTTTGTCTTCAGAGCCATTCTGTGCTGTGTGCTATCACAAGCCTGTCAAATTTTCTTTCCTCTGTTAGGAGTTAGATTCTGTTAGGCAGTGCGCAGTGAACCTTTTCTCCTTTCTCTTTCCACAAAAAAAAAGAAAAAAAAAAGAAAAAGATAATCAAGGCAAACGATCCCCTGTCTCCGCTCTATGGCTTAGAGGGACACGCATCAGTTTTGTTTTGTTTGTTTGAGGGAAGAGCATACTGCTCTTGTTTTTGGGCAGGGCGGGTGCGAGCATTGCGATCTGCTTTCGGACAGAATGCTTTGCGCTCGCCTTGCTTACTTCCGGGAGTCAGCGCCAACACTTCATTCGTGGGGCTCTCGTATGGATCTGGCTGAGGAGCGAGACACGGGTTCGTCCCTTTCGCTCGCTCTCTCCCTAGATCCAGCTGATCCTCGTAAGCTTGAAGCGCGCCTTGGCCCTGTTGTGTTTAGGTGTTCGAGAAAAAATATGGAGAAAATTAAATCATATTATTGGTGTTTTAATGTATTCCTTTTGAAAAATCCTGATTTCCAAAAAATGTTTAAGGCTGAAATCAATGTTTATATGGGTCCTCAGTATTCTCTGTGGGCGTGGCTTTGGAGGCACTTAAGGCGGTTCTTAAGGGTCATCATACAGTATGCCTCATTCATCAAAAATACAAAGCACGAGAACTCGTGGAGTTGGACGGGAATATTAAAAGTGCAGAGGCACAGCTGAAGTGCAGAATGTTGTCTGATGGCCTCAGAGAATTGACCCAATTAAAATTCAGATATAATACTATTTTGTTACAGAAGGTGGAGTTTTAGCTATTCAGGACAAGACCATCATACTTTGAGTTGGGGGACAAAGCAGGGAAGCTTTTGGCTAGATCTATAAAGCAGAGAGACATTTTTTACCATTTCCTCAGTGAAATCTGCTGGTGGTGAAATTTTTACCTTGGCCGTTAATATTAAGAATTCTATCTTGATCTCTATAGTTCCATGTCTTCATCTACTGATGAAGATATTACAAATTTTGTTGAACCATTTAGAACTCCCTAAACTGACAACTGAGCAAAAAAATTATTTTGATTCTGAGATAACCGAGGTAATTAAGGTCCTGCCTACAGGCAAGGCTCTGGGGCCAGATGGCTTTGCTGCAGAGTTTTTTTTTTTAGATCTTATGCTACAGAATCATTAAAAAAAATGGAAAGCCCGGATCAGTCTGATTCTTAAAAAAGACAAAGATCCAAGCAAGTGTAAAAGTTACCATCCAATTTCCCTGATCCAGCTAGACATGAAAATATTGTCCAAAATTTTGGCTAATCGATTAAATGACATCTCTTATACATATAGATCAGGTGGGATTTTTTGGGGCCGCAGCTTGTCTGATAACATTAGGCCTTTCATTAATATCATGCGGTCAGTGGCAAATGATCAGACTCCAGTCACTGCCATCTCACTTGACGCCAAAAATGCATTTGATATGGTAGAATAGGATTATCTTTTTAAGATTATGGAAATGTATGGGTTTGTTTGGGAGTACGTTTATTAGATGGATTAAGTTACATTATAGACACCCATTAGTGGTGGTACAAACAAATGGATTAATTTCAGATTATTTTAATCTTGATGGGGCACTCGGCAGGGTTGCTCTCTTTCACCATTATTGTTATGTCTTCTAATAGGGGCATGCTTATCTAGAGCTTCAGAAATTACAGAGTATTACTTAAAGAATCATTAAAAGACAGGAGACTTCAAAGACATCAGAAATAGCAGAGGAGAAAATAGAGGTAGAAATTGATGTGGCATCAACAGTTATAACGTTACAATACGATATGATTGTGTTATTGCATTTCTTTTGTACAGGTAGACTAAAAATAAATTCAATAAGTTTCAAAAAGCAAAGATACCAATGTCCAGACCAGAGGTGGAAACATTATCAAGCCCAGATGTACAGCTCAAATCAAGAGTATGACCATGTGTAGAAAAAATTCACATGCTGAATCAAACTAAAACATAGACAAACAAGAGTTGAGTTGAATGAGCAAGCAGCATCCATATGAATGTTAAAGTCACAGTGCAGAAGGACATGAGATGACACAGCACAGGCAAGAGTCAGCAATTCGCTAAGTTCAGAAAAAAGTTGGACTGAGACTTGGGGAGTTCGAAAGAGTAAAATATTTGTGATGGGACAATTCAAATCAGCCTTCAGTACCATATATTCAAATGTCTTAGTGTTGTGGAAATCAAGTTGGGCGAGTCGCAAATAATTTCTAAAGATGACAGCAAGGCCACCGTCCTTTCCATGTAGCCGTGGTCAAGACAGGTGTATATATCCATGCGGTGTAATTTCAGCTGTATATAGTCATTTGGTACTTGCCAGGTTTCAGGGAGTAATAACATGTCAAGGCTATTGTCAATAATTAAATAATTGAGAACTGAGGCTTTGTCAGAAATGTAATGACAATTCAGAAAGGCAAGATGTCATTGTGGGGTTGTAGGCCTCCTTGCTCGCACACGCTTTTTCAGTTCTGCCCACAAATGTTCTATCGGGTTGAGGTCAGGACTTTGTGATGGCCACTCCAATACCTTTACTTTGTTGTCCTTGAGCCATTTTGCCACAACTTTGGAGGTATGCTTGGGGTTATTGTCCATTTGGAAGAACCATTTGAGACCAAGTTTTAACTTCCTGGCTGATGTCTTAAGATGTTGCTTCAATATATCCACAGAATTTTCCTTCTTCATGATGCCATCTATTTTGTGAAGTGCATCAGTCCTTCTTGCAGCAAAGCAAGAGGGATGGTTTCTTCGGCTTGCAAGTCTCACCCTTTTTCCTTCAAACATAACAATGGTCATTATGGCCAAACAATTACATTTTCATTTAATTAGAACAGAGGACATTTCTCAAAAAATAAAGAACTTTGTCCACATGTGCACTTGCAAACTGTAGTCTTGCTTTTTTTTTTTTAATGGTGGTTTTGGAGCAGTAGCTTCTTCCTTGCTGAGCAGACTTTCAGGTTATGTTGATTTAGGACTCGTTTTATTGTGGATATAGATACTTGTCTACCTGTTTCCAGTCAGTCTTAAGCGAGGCACAGTTGTTTGACCAAACGCTGGGGATAGCAGTGACTTTGATCAGTGGATATACAGGGATCTTCTAGGTGAGTGGTGTATATATCGCAGGTAACTGATAAGTCAAGAATCTGACAGTACTCATCCGTCAACGAGTCCAGACACAGATGGCAGTTCATTGCCCTGAGTTGACATGGCAAATATCCAAATTCCATTAAAATTTTGACACAAAGGATGAGCAAAAGCAGAGTGAATGCTACAGCCTGAGGCATTTTTGCGCTGGCAGGTATAATGTCGACCACCAGTGATACCATGTTATCCAGTACCCCAACTATTACAACTCCTACAAACAGTTCATTAAGAGGAAGGCAAACCCAAACAAACACTAAACTGTCAGCTCAGCTAATACAGAGAGCGTTAACTTACCCAACAGCCATGCAGAGAGAGAGAACGAGGAGAGCGCTTGCAGCATGCCGATGGCAGAGAACCACACCGGCAGCAGGCGAGTAGGGCTGCACCTAACGATTATTATTTTATAGACTAATCTAACGATTATTTTTCTGATTAGTCGATTACCGACTAATTTGCAGATTTTTATTTATTATTTCTTGATTAATATAACTATTAATTAACCCCAAAAAATATATATAAAAAAAACTCATCTCATTAATATTTCAATATTTTAATAAATTATCTTCTCTTAAACACAAGCAACAAAGTGTTCACTGCAGGGCATTATTCTGCAACAAAAATAGCCCTGTTTTAACTGGTAATCTCCATTTTACAGTACAACATTAATTTTATTTTGGAGAGATGTCTGCACTTATATAGTGCTTTTTTTAACCTTAGAGGTTACCAAAGCCCATTACACTGTGTCCCAATCACCAATTCACACACACATTCATACACCAATTGGGAACAACTTGGGGTTCAGTGTCTGTCTTGCCCAAGGACACTTTGGCATGTGAAGTCGTGTGGGCCGGGAATGTAACCCTACGATTAGCAGCCGACCCGCTCTACCACCTGAGCCACAGCCGCCCCAGATTCTATGTTGGACTGATAAACTTGAGGTTGCAAAACATTTTGATATTCCTCCTGAAAGTGACTTGATTTATTTATTTTGTTGTTGGATTGCTAAATGTAGATTACTTTAATTTTATTTTGGAGTGATTTTAACTATTAACTTGTTCAACTCGTGTAAAAGGAAAGTGCAATCAACATTTAGCAATCCAACAACAAAATAAATTAAACAAAATGTAAAATTCAAGTCACTTTCAGGAGGAATATGAAAACGTTGTGCAACCTCGAGTTTAGCAGACCAACATAAAATCATTTTACAGTAAAATTAGTGCCATTTGAGTAACACAAATGTTTTTTAACAGGAATAACTAAAACTTGTGCATTCTTAATCAACTCTCAGTAAAATAAACATTTGTAACAAAACAATTCACAAGGATCCTAATAATGAAAATTATGGGTCACGATTGTGAAATTTGGCTGACAATTAATTGTCAAACAAATATTGTGATTATGACTATGATTACTGTTTTTGGACTATGATGATTAAATGTCTGTTTAAGGCGTTTCACGAATATGAAGATTAATTACCATACAAACTCATTATGTGTGCTTCAAGCACACAACAATGCATACAAATTTAGCTTGGGTCATATAATAAAATAAGGGTTTATGATTTCCTTTTCAGGCTTCAGAATGACAATCAAATAAAATGATAAAATAATTAAAATAATATTTTAATTATCAAAATATGTCTAAATAACTAAAATATATTTATCTTATTTGTCAGATTTACTTTTGATCCATTGGACTTTCAATGTTTTGTTTTCTTTTGTAACCCAGCTAACCTGTATAGCTATTATGTTATATTATGCAATAGTAAAATATTTCTGCCTTAAATTCTTCACTTTCACACATTATGTTAAGGCTCTCTGATTAACTCACAAGCCCTTATTTCCCATGAGGGAAGACTTTGAGATTCTGTTTCTTGCATTTTATCATCTCCTCTCTTTCATTGCCTATTATTAAACTGCGTGAATAAACCCACAATGACCACGGATATTTGACATTACATGGCCGTTAAGTGAAACTGGAGCGCTTTGCGTTCACAAAACGAATCCGTTTTTACCTTGTTTATATTTTAAATTATATTATACTTAATTTATATTATACTTCTGTAGACTGTGTGCACATCAGTGCGCTTGACAAGTGGTTCATCTTTACACACACTAAGCTCTTGTGACGTCCGCGATGTGGTTCCCTGAGATGCTCAACTGAATGAAACACAAAAGCTTTTTCCTCCGCGATCATGAGACATCATGCAGGGAAAGAGGAGGCTGAATCCAGCTTCTTAATCAACTGCTTTTTATGCAGTAAAGGGGCCTCGGACACTACACAACTCTATCACTGGCGAGTGAAATGTTAAAACTTTCATACCAGTGGCTAATAACAGACATTTTTTGGTCGCATAGTTCGTAATTTACTCGCAATGTAGAGGGCTGCATGGCCGTTAAAGTAAACAGAAAATATAAAACGGCCAAATAACAAAATTTGATGACGCATGGTGTAAAGTTACGTTAGAAGCGGTGCAGAAATTACTTTAAACATGGGGGTGACGAGGAAACATTTAGAAAACCTATTTTAAGTGACTACTACTAACAGAAACACATGTAATACTATATCATGTTTGGGTGGGTGGGGGACAAAAAGTATCCAGGATTTACGGTGCTGCCGTTTTGACAAGCGATCCGGGATGCTTTCGCTTCAAGTGATTGTTCATGGCGGTTGTACTGATGAGATAAGACATTTTCAATTTGCATAGCTTACACAGTACCACATTGTTGGGTCTCTGGCTAAAATACTCGTTTTTTTAGCTGCAGTTTGTTCTTCGAGGAATACATTCTTAAAACGGGTGATGCCATTTGAATTATTCCATTGCGACGCACCGACGCGTGTTATGCAAATCGACGTATAATCGACGTATTTCTGTAATCAATGATGTCGATTACGTCGATGAATCCCCCCAGCCCTACAGGCGAGCATACATAACTGGTATGTCGAAGTTCAGACACCCAGGAGATAATTCCAAATCAGTTTTTGCGATTTGTTGTAAGTTGTAGTTGTAAATTGCTTATGTAGAGAAATAAACAAATATTCCAGACAAGGTAGATTTCTTTGCATAAACAGGAAAACAAATAAACAAACAGTAATCCAGGTGGGAAGCGGCAGCCAAGTGTGCACAGCATTCTCGCCCACAGAAGTGGCGAATGTGCAGCATAAAACAAATTCCGCTGCAGTCTGTTTCAATGCCAGTGCCCACAGAGCAGAAATATGGACGATTATGTACAATTCATCTCAAATACTTAATCTAAACAGACCAACTCAATTTACAATCGTTAAAGTAAAGAAAAATGGTGTCATGTTGTTTTATGATTTTAAACAGGATGTGTGTGAGCAGAGAACACTTTACAGAGTATAATTTTTTTTATTGGAGGAATGCAAAAATATAGTATGAACAAGAGTACATTTACACATTATAAAGCATTAGAACAAGACAGATATATTCAGAGCAAAGACTATACATTATTTGCTATGATTACGATCACATTGCTTTTATGTACTTTTTATAATCTCCATGTATGATATAATACCATTTAAAAAAAGTTAAATAAAGAAACATTTCTGTGGAGTTATATCATCATGGTTTGAGTATGATGATTGAAGCGTCCACTCGCAAGTCGCAACAGAATGCAATGTAAATAAAACATAAGTGATGAGAATGTCCCAGTGTCTAAAACTGTATTATATTAACAAACAGGAGATGAGCATGCTGCAATAATGAAAACAATTACATTAACAATGAATATCTCTTCAGACTTCAGTTCTGCCCTACAAAGGCAAAAGACCTTAAGTCGCTAGAGTGTGGAACTGAGAAAAATGACTTTAAAGTTTTTTAGTTGTCCAGCCAAATTAATTATAGGTAGGAATCTGAAAATCTGGCAATTAAATGTTTTAGTAATAAAAATTATCTACATAAAAAAATATTGATCTCAAACTTGACCTTTGACCCCAATTTTGAAGTTACTGTACTCTGCAAAAAGTGAGAAGTCATGCCAAGGCAAAAGGCAGTAACTTCCACATTATCAACCTTTGGTTGCTGATCACCATTAACAAAATCTTTATAGTTACACCAGTATTGTGTTTTATGGTTTGTTTGTGTATATGTTATGTAAGGTTGGTTCTGTAAAGCACTTTGATCAACTTGTTTTGTTTTAAAATGTGCTTTAGAAATAAAATGATTGATAATTTTGGATGATTTACAATTACTCTTAGCCATTGTTGCTATCCTCTGATTTGGTTGCATCCTGATGGCATTATTAATTAATTAGACATGACAAATACCTCTATAGCAGTAGAGAGTATCTGGTGTGCAGTAAAACTAACAGGTTGACTGCAGATAGGTGACACTGACCACTGCAAGGGTGGGCTCTGGCAGTAGAGCTGTGGCTGGAGCGAGGGTGGGCTCTGGTGCTGGCAGTGGAGCGAGGGTGGGCTCTGGCAGTAGAGCTGTGGCTGGAGCGAGGGTGGGCTCTGGTGCTGGCAGTGGAGCAAGGGTGGGCTCTGGTGCTGGCAGTGGAGCGAGGGTGGGCTCTGGTGCTGGCAGTGGAGCGAGGGTGGGCTCTGGCAGTAGAGCTGTGGCTGGTGCAAGGGGAAACTCTATAAGAGCATCAAGAGTGGTGTCAGGTGTGCTGCAGAACAGCTCATCAGAACCAAACTCTGGGAAACTAATATCCAAACAACTATCAAGAACTGTCCATGTTTTTGATTTGGGTGCTGGATCACAATCAATATCGCCATAAGTATCTAAAATGAACAGAACAAATTTACAATGGAGACATGCATGGAAAAATATGGAACATGAACATGAAATATTTGAAGAATATTTGATTAATTAATGTCAATGTTATGAAAATGCCTACCACTGTCCAGAACGATCATTTTTTTTGTTTGTGGTGCGTCCGGACCACAAGGAATATCACCATAAGGAACTGAAAGGAATAGAGCAAATTTAATAATAATAATAGTACCCTAATAATAATAATAATAACAATAATGATAATAATAAAATAATAATAAGGCATGGAGGGAAATTTGAATAGGAAATAATATTTGATATCCAATACACGTAGGTCCAGCAAACATTTGTTTTTACCAATAGGCTATTTGATTAATCAATGTCTATTTTAACAAATTATCAGGCCTAGGCCTACAAATTAGTGCCACTGGTTAATCAAGGGTTAAGTTTGGCTCGCTGACTGGTGGATTAATCTCAAATGCGTGGAGTAATTTGAATTGTTTTTCTGACGTAACTGCCAGACAAAAAAGCTATGGTACATGTGGGTGGATACCGTTTTGCAACCAATTATTATTTATTGCAACGTAAAAGGATATAATTGCTTTTACATCTAATTGAATGAAAATCGCCTGACTTGTGGATTGATGTGAACGCCAGCAAGAAGGAATAATGCTCAGAATGCTTGTGGATTAAACATCTCCGATGACGTTCATTGCCATGGATTTTATCATGTTACAAGAAAAGGTAGGATATGGAATTAATTGCGAGCTGTTTCTACTGTTTTTATGTGTGATCACGGTAACGTTAACTGCATTCGACTCACACTCGTGTCGTGCAACTAGTCTGCTGTCTAACGTGACAGTGTCACTGACAGGCTGGCTCTGAGTGAATAATCTTACCATTATGAAAAAAACATTTATTTGAGATTATTTACGGTTAATTTACTTATTGCTGGTAAATTATTTAGTCTCTGCTTGTTTACAGTGCTTATATGGAGCAGTTTGGTAGCCTATTCATAACTGACTAACTTTAGCCTTATACTTATTAACTTAATTTAGCTAGCTAGCAGCTAGGCTGCTAGCTAGCTAAATTAAGTAAATCGCGATCTTACGTTTGTGTTTCACAATTTCTTACCTTCACAATGATGTCTGCATTTCAAAGCCATCTCAACCATCATTTTCCCTCGAGAGTAATGGGCCATCCTTAAACGCTATAATAAAAACAACCACTCAACAATATTTGTTTTTTACCTACACTTTTATTCAGGTATTGTGTGTGTCAGAAGTGCTTCAATGACAGTATGACAGTTACACAGGCTACACCGTAACTTAAACGCGGCAAACTTTAATGGACAGTGAAACAAAGGCAGAATACCATAACTCCAGGCCGGCACAGTAACTTCATATTGACGCACGGCTATACAAAGGCAGAGTACCGTAACTCAATTTGAGCATTCCAAAACAAAGCCAAACAGTGGTAACTGGCGTTACGGTCTTCTGCCTTGGTTTCTCCTTTGCTTTTTGGAAGTGACTGTTAAGACAACCCTAATTTTTCGAAAAAACAACAGAATTGACGCAAGATACTTATCCACATGATAAAGGGGGTCTTGAATTTGTCAAAAATATCAATAACTCATTTTCGAGTTGAGCACACCTCCTGTGCTGTGTTTATCTAAAGAAACTATTAAACGGCTGATATTTCCTGCCAAGTGCATCCAAGTTGGCAAAATGTATTTAAAAAAAACGCAATTATTCATAGACAGATCGATGGGAGGATGTTTGGTAATGCTACTCTTCGGTGCCGGATATGATGACACGCAGATTGTGATAAACGCCTATATACAGGTGCCGTGTTCCATTTTGCGTTGTATGTGCTGCCACTACTACACAAATTAAATGGTTTAGAATGTTCGCTTTGACGCGTCCAATGTAGACTGCCTCAAGCCATTACGTAGAGTGACAATGGATGTGCCCGTTAGACAGGGTGTAACAGATTCCCCATAAAATGGGTGAAGGAAGGTTACTCTACTTAAGTATTCAAAATAGCTCTGATATAAAAGGTTCCGTGTCAATTTTTGACAGATCTCACAACTTGCCAATGACACAACTCTGTTTCTGGAAAATCATGGTCAAATGGTATCTAGGTATTATTATGACTTTAAGACTTTATAGATATTACAGTTTTATTTTCTGTTAAGGCATGATTTTCTGTAAAGCCGCTTTATATACAAATAAAAATTACTTGACTATAATTAGCTAATTTTCAGATACATCTGGCCTAAAATTAAACATTCCTAAATGTGAAATTCTCTGTGGATTCTTGAAACCCAAGAAACCTTAGTGGATATTATACCATTAAGGATCGTCTAAAGCAGTGTTTCGGCACACTAGTGTGCCATGAAAGATTGTGAAGTGTGCTGTGGAAAATGATCAAATTCCACTAAATGAATAGATACCATTATTCCCGGAATATAATTCACAGATTTTTTCATCATCTAAAAGGTCCTGTGACTTAATACTGTAGTCCGAAGCGATACATTTAATTTATATGTAACTGATGTTGGCTGGTCAAAAATGCGCACCTTAACAGATGAAAACGTAGAGAGGGGATAGAGGCGGTAGAAGCGTTTTAAATTTGGTAATTCTCACATGCACACAAAATTACATTTTATCACACTTGTAGTAAAAACATTCAGTCATTGAAACAAATAATTAATACATTGTAAAGGGGGTTGCAAATATCAGAAATATCCACAGTCGCTAACGAATGTTAATGAATGAATAGAATACAACAGGTGTATTGTTTTACTCACAGATTGAAAGCTGTTTATTTGGCATAGCATAGTTACAGATGTTATGAAAAGATGTGGCTTACTTGTCGCATTTCTCTCATGAAACAAACCGAAATATGAGAAACTATAACACACAATTACTAAAAGCAAATTCTCCCATTTAAAACAAGCCCAAAAATACTGTGATACAATGTGTAGATTCTGAGATACTGTAATCTTCACAGAGCACATTTGACATCTGAACTGCTGAAGGGAAGTCTGGCAGCTTCTCCCGGATCCTAATGCCTGCAGTATCCAACCTCTGTCAGTGCGATTTTTGCAGAGATGCGACTTACATTGTGTTTTTTTTTTCTCTCAACGATGCGATTTTGACCCGGTGCGACTTAGCCAGTTGCAACTTTATTTCCGGAAAATACGGTAAATTAATACATAAATAAAAAATGTATTTGCTGTGGCATTGCAAGATTTAATTAGCAAGAACAAATCTACAAATTGGAAAAGACGTACATTTAAAAAAAAATTACGTATTACCCAATTAGTGCTTGTCATCTGTGACCTCATTATACAGCGTGCCTATGTGACTTGAGTTTTTTAGCATTGCCAAATTTCAAACATTACAAGTAAACATGCTACTAAGAAAGACAGAAAACATGTACACGTTCTTGAAAAGGAAAACTATCAACAATGGTTATTTGGGATACTGGGATAGTGGTGTCGCGTGGGATTTTTTAATCGTAAAAAGTGTGCCATGGCAGAAAAAAGGTTGGGAAACACTGGTCTAAAGCACCCTGGTATACAGTGCACATTTAAAAAAGCACTCTGTAATGCTGAGTATACACTACATGATTTTAAGCCCGATTTTCGCTCGCCGACAGTTTTGTGGAGATCGCCGACAAAAGCCTGAAAACAAGGGCAAATCGGAGCTCGCTCCAGTGAGCGACGATCGCAATGTCTGAACTATTGCAATGTGAAATATGTTTTGACTGAATACAACTGCAGTGTTGACCTACAGCCAATGAGAGAGCAAGAACCAGGGCATGGGAAGTTTCAGTGGGAGGAGTCCTGATGACAGAACATCTGCATGATGACAGTACCTGCAACAGAACATCAACTAGCATGGCTGCGATAACAAGAAAGTCTCATTGGATCGAAGAAATGGAGGAACATTGGCAGGAGCATCAGTGCCTATTTGATGTTTCATCTGAACTGTACCACAACCGGGTGAAGAAAGAGAAGAGCTGGAGAGAAATTGCCAATTCTCTTGCACAGTCAGGTAAGCAAATAGGTATATTTTTCTGTAGGAGATACTTTTTCATATTGTAACCAATAAAATATATGATGCCTTGAGGCGATTAAAAGCATACACGTCATATTCTGAAATGCATAACATATGATAATGCATTTGTTTTCATATCTCGTATCACTTCTCGCATGTACTCTGTTGTGAAACGTAAGTTGGAGTCCAGGCAGAGTCGTCGGGGATTCGTCAATAGTAAAATGTCTTGTAATGTGTTCACCCCTGTCACAGATTCCTTGTGTAATTTGAAAATGCTACGACTTCAGTGACAAGACAGTTGTGTAATAACTGTGTAATTAAAGCTAATGGTCAATAATTAGCTTTAAAGAGATTTTTCCTTTCCTGGCAGAGTTCTTCTAACAAAAGCAGGTTCATCTCACTTTATTTACTCAGCAATTCCACTGCAAACAAATAAATCAAGTAACATTTAATTTCTTTTGTAAAAACAAATACCAGCACCAAATGAAAGAGGTTTTATGTGGCAAAAAAAACCGACAGAGGATTTTTTTAGATTTTTAGATTTATTTATTTAAGTCACCAGATTCTATTTGGCACTTCATTCCAAGTCTTTAAAAAGGTGGAAGGTCTTAAGTTTCAATGTACTGTGTTGTAAACTTTGTATTGTTCCCAATTTCTTCCCCCACAAGGCTAAGATATGGAAAAACAAAATTATTATCACAAAGAAAAAATCTATTTTTCTTAACAGTTGGAGCAACGGATGCACGTGGTCTTGTTCAATTAATGAGAAGTCACTTATCATTTGGAGAGACTGTAAAGACAGAACACAAATTCTTAGTCGAAGGTATAAGTACAGTATCTACCAACTCCCTGTTCCCACCTCTACCTGTCAGTGGATTACCAGCTTTCTGACGGACAGGCAGCAGATTGTGAGGCAGGGAAAATTCACTTCCACCACCTGTACCATCAGCACTGGTGCCCCCCAGGGATGTGTGCTCTCCCCACTACTCTTCTCGCTCTACACAAATGACTGCACCACCAAGGATCCCTCTATCAATCTCCTGAAATTTGCAGACGACACCACTGTCATCGGCCTCATCCGGGATGATGATGAGTCTGCATATAGAAAGGAGGCTGAACGGCTGGCTGTCTGGTGCAGTCATAACAATCTGGAGCTGAACACACTCAAAACGGTGGAGATGATTGTGGACTTTAGGAGGAACACCACAACATTGTCCCCCTCACCATTCTATGTTTAGAAACTGCACTGTGGCAGCAGTGGAGTCATTCAGGTTCCTGGGCACTACCATCTCACAGGACCTGAAGTGGGAGATACACATCGACTCCATTGTGAAAAAGGCCCAGCAGAGGTTGTACTTCCTTTGCCAGCTGAGGAAGTTCAACCTGCCACAGGCGCTGCTGATACAGTTCTACTCAGCAGTCATTGAGTCTGTCCTCTGCACTTCAATAACTGTCTGGTTTGGTGCAGCCACGAAAGCAGACATCAGAAGACTACAGAAAACAGTCCGGACTGCTGAGCGGATTATTGGCTGCCCCCTGCCCCTCCTTCAAGAACTACACTTCCAGAGTGAAGAAAAAGGCTGGTAAAATCACTCTGGACCCCACTCACCCTGCCCACTACCTTTTTGAACTATTGCCTTCTGGCCGGTGCTTCAGAGCTCTGAGCACCAGAACCGTCAGACACAGGAACAGTTTTTTCCCTCAGGCTATCCATCTCATGAACAATTAAATTGCCCCATTGAGCAATAATTATGTGCAATACACAGTTTAAGTCTATTTAAATTATCCAACATATCCACTTCTGCCATTACTTACATTGCTCTGTACATAATATACTGTATTTTGTTCTTTATAATCAGATTGTAATAGATTTGCACTACGTGTGTGTGTGTGTGTGTGTGTGTGTGTGTGTTTGTGGGTATGTATGGTGGTGAGTGTATGTACGTATATGTATAATTATTTATTTTTAGTCTTTTTTTGTTTTTAATTACCTATGTCTTGCAGCTGTTTTTTTGGTATTGTTTGTATTGTTGTACACTGGAAGCTCCTGTCACCAAGACAAATTCGTTGTATGTGTAAGCATACTTGGCAATAAAGCTGATTCTGATTCTGATTCTGAAAAAGACATGGCTTCTACCACACCATTTCTGTTTCTCCAATAATAAGTCAATCAAGTACACCTTAAAATCTTTCATAGAATATACCCTACTAATGACATCACCCCTAAATTTAGTTCTGTTCATTTGAATTGCTACTTTTGTCAAATCAATCATGAGTCAGCAGACCATCTTTTTTTAAGTGTCCCCTTACATCAGAATTTTGGGTTGAATGGACCAGTTTTTTTTACCTTAAAACAAATTAGCTTTAACATTATGTGATGTAATGTTACTTTTCTAATCGTAATCATAACACACTGTCACAGTGTGTTTCTGTCTTGTTCCCATGGACTCTTATTTTGAAGTTTTTTTTTTTTTTGTCCTCTGTCTTCTGTTTCCACCAGACTACATTTCCCATAATTCACTGCCCTCATCACTGCCATCTGTTCCAGTTGTTCTCACCTGTTCTCCATTACCTCATTAGCCCTTGTGTGTATAAATACCCTCTAGTTTTGTTATCTCTTTTTTCAGTTCCTGTTTGATGCTATGAGTTCATGTTTGTTTGTTTGTTTTACTTTCATCATCTTCATTAAAAGCCTGCTATTAGATCTAGCGTCTCACATCTCAGCAAGTACTCGTTACAGAAGAACTGACCAACATGGATCGGGTTGTTAGTTTTATAAGAGGTTCCTTCTCCAGCACTTGATCATTGGCATGGACTCACTGTAGTGTGTTTGAGTGTAATGTCCCCACTAAACACATTGCAAAGGCCCCGCTCTCTAACAGTATTATCAACTCACACAGAACTGAATAAAATGTCAGAATCTAATGACAAATCGGTACATGCCTCAATCGAGATTAAAACATTTTTTACAAGTTAAACATTTTTAATTAATTGCATGTGTTAATGTGGACAGCAATATAATTTTAGTTATTTATCTTTCCTTTTGCTTATTTTCTTTCTGTTTTCAATGTCATCCAATGTTATTCATTTCACTATTGATGGAATACCTAGTTTGTTTGTTTTTTTGACTTTGTATTACTCTGTAAACCTGGCATCCTTACATCAAAAATTAAAATAAAAGTTTGGAACTGTGTGTGACTGTGGGATTATGTCATGACATAATTTTCCAGCAGCTCAAAAGTGATTAGTTACATGGCATTTAAGGGAAGGTAATTGGCTCAAAAAAACAAACAAAAAACACTCAGAATGGAGCAGAGCAGATGAGCAGAGATGGCAGCATGCAGGTCATTTAATTCCAGGTACTGCATGCACCATCTGAGCAGCTGCCATAGCAGTAAATGGAAATGCTAATGGATAGAAAGCTCCAGATATTATAAGGACCTCTTTGCAATATTAAGTTCACGGCTATGTTGTAATATTAAGGCTATTAGTTATTTACTGACTAGCCTATTGATATGTCCCCAACATCCCATTTCAACAGAAAATACAGATGAAATGGCATTTGTCAAGCCACTTCATGGGTTCTTTAGGGTGGCTGTGGCTCAGGTGGTAGAGTGTGTTGGCTACTAATCGCAGGGTTGGCGGTTCAATTCCTGGCCCACATGACTCCACATGCCGAAGTGTCCATGGGCAGGACACTGAACCCCAAGTTGCTCCCAATGGCAGGCTAGAACCTTGCATGGCAGCTTTGCCGTCATTGGTGTGTGAGTGTGTGTGTGAATGGGTGAATGAGTCACAGTGTAAAGTGCTTTGAAAACTGCTAAGGTTAAAAATGCACTATATAGGTGCAGACCATTTATCATTTTACCATTTAAATATGAATGAAAATTTTTGTATAAAATCGCAGTTCTTCTGGTGTCTAATACACATGCACATAAATCCGTACCTTGTTCTGCCCCAGCGCTGGTCTTCAGCAGTGAGCGTGTGAGCAGCAACTCTTGTCTGAGACGTAGCAAATCTTCATGAAGCTCTTGAGCTTTAGTTTTCCAGACTTGATCCTGCTGTTTGAGTCTGTTGGCCAGAGACTGAGTAAAGAGTCTGACACCTCCTGATGGTCTGATCTTAATAAGAGCCACAGCTACAGCCAGTCTGCACACTCGCATGTACCAGCTCACCGCTCCTACACGCATCATACAACAATTCATTAATATATTATTACTACTGAACTCACTATAATCTAATTCATTATAATAATTAACGAGATGAGTATATGAGAATATTTCACAATGTTCTATCGTCCACAGTGTGAAAATCACAAATCTGATCGCTTAGAAAAGTAATAGAATGCCTCTCAAAAAGCTGCATGATTTGAGGTATCAATAGAATACCATTTAGCAGCTCATTGTTCAATATCATTATCATCAGTAATTGGACATACAGTATTGCAACAATAAAATGGCAATATTAGCTAAAGTTATTAATTTAATATATTATTAATTTACAGTTAATTTATAAAGCCTTTCTGTTGATAATCTGGGAAATAATTCCATCATACAGCCATTAACCACAGACGTTTACTAAAGCTAACATCATAATTAACGACTGAGCTTTATAAGCATCCGCAGATGACTTGTTTCACTTACAAAAATGTTATGTTCTTAGACATGACTAATGGAAATGTAATTGTACACTTTGAAGTACAATAAAAACAGCGAAGTAGACAGTGACCCTAAAACGTTTGGACACTCAAGTCATACTTAAAAATGTGTGGATGTATTTTCATCAGCTAGAAAATGCACCACCAAGATATAAGCAAAATACTTTTTTAGTAACCGTTATCAGTCCTTGCTAGAATACATTTACCTCAATGATCGGTAAAATATTAAGTTTATTAAAGTTGGATTAAGTTTAGTTTAATGTAGTAAATATGGTAGTGATGATTACGACGATGATTATAGTATACAATGAATTAAGTGTATGCTAATACAGTTCGCACATTAACGTGTGTGTAACCTGGGATTTTACCTTCATAACAGGAGGCAGATTTCTCCTCCATTCTCCTTAAAACAACAGGATGTAAACCTGACAAGTTTGCATGCCGTATTCTCGTTTTAAATTATTAAAATAAACGTAATTTAATTGAAATTTCGTTAAAAATTAACGGCTGCCATCAGTTACACTTTACCGCAAATCAGACGAATCGCCCCGCCCCACTAGAATGCTGACATCTAATTGGCCAGGTACGATGAGTCTCTATTCTCCTATTTTAAGTCTTCGCTATTCTTATGTGTCTAATAAATGTTGTCATTATTATTTTTGAGGTGTAAATTATTGTCCTGAACGTGGTCATCAAATACCATTATAATCTGGTTCTGTTGCTTTTCTCAGCACTTTTCAGGATGGACCAATCACAGTACAATGCGTTTTATGAATAATTATCCTATTTTAACCGTTCTGCTGGTGGGTTTGGAGGTTGAATAGAAAGTCTTTTTTCAGCCATCAGCCTAGATCTGTAACCCAATAGACAGAAAAGCGCAAAACAGATGTTGGAATGTGTTGTTATGATGAGATTTATAACTAGAGGACGCCGTGGTCCCACTTGAACCTATTATACCGTTGTGGGCAAAACAGGCAAAAGACAAGCCCTGCTGCAAACGCTTATACATTTCATTCAAAACATAAACAAATATCATTGAATAATCTATAATCATTGTTATAAAAAATGTCAATATTTATTTTAAATTGTGTGTGCGTGCGTGCGCATATAGCAAATCATTGACAGCACAATACACAGCAATTTACAAAATTACCACAGTATGATATGAACCATTGCACAAGCACACTTTTTAAGCTTTGTGTCTTAAAATTTGTGTCTTGTTCACTGGTTGTCAGACGTCAGTGGAACATGTTCATAGTTAAAGGAGCAATATGTAACATTGACATCAAGCGTTTAAAATGGGTACTGCAGTCCAAATTCAAAATATTGGTGTTAGATAATTTTGTCATTCAATGTATTTAATTTCTTTTTCTTGATCTGCAATCCACGTCTCCTTGAACAAGGAGCAGCTGCAGTTACACCAACAAAAGAAGTTTAAAAGAGGCCTTCATTATTCCACATTGCCCACTTTGATCCTGAAAGTATCACGTAGCCTTCTCAACCAACTTCAGTATTAGGTATACGTACCTAATGGAGCATGGCGATATTATGCCTGTTTATCATAACATTCAACTTTTGCATTAGTAATTGTAGCAAACATGGGCCAAATAATAACATAAGTAGAATGCATACAGCAATCGATATAATAAAGGACATCCAGGGTGCGAACCACCCAAACATATTGAAAAAAACCGTCCCCATATTCCCTGATGACCAGCATTATCAGCTAATTCTTTATTCAACCTATCCATTTCCTTTAATAATTTTGTGACTTCTCCATCATCATCAGTGTGGTCCGGGATGTATGTACAGCATTTGTCACCAAACATTTTACATACTTCTCCATCTTTAGCCAAGGGGTAATCCAAAGTTATACGATTTTGTTTAGCAATTTCACTTGCAGCACGTAATTGTTCTTTCACCAAATCGAAGACCCGTTTAGTTTTATTAAAGAAACGTTGCTGATTATAATATAGGTAATTGATCCATTCAGTGTTTTTATTTGGGGTTATCCATAAAAAGATGGATTCAAAACCACTAGCAATTTCATTTTGGGCTTTGAACTGGTTTGGAATACCTCAAGGCTGTCCAACACTGTCTAAATATACTTCAAGGTCACTTGAGGCATCACCTTCTGTCTGGGTGTTTACCCGTACCTTCATAACAGATGTTTATCTTCCTGTAACATTAATAACTCTGCTCAGGGGCCTGTTCAAAGAGATGATTTTGCCCTATTATAAACAGGAAGGAAGGTTTAACCCTATTATAAATAGGAAAAACCACATGACCGCAGCAGAAGTTTAAAGGGTATCCTTATTCTGATATGAATAAGAAGAGGACGGAAATTGTCCTAAGGAAAAGAGTCGCCCACTGTTGTGTTGATGCTGAATGGGCATAGGCAAGCACGACCACCTGCCATATGCAGAGTGTCAGTAGGAATGTCTTATCAGTCATGTTGACTGTTCCGGGTCCCTCCTCAGATCCTCCTAATTCGCAGATTCCCAGTTGGGCACTGGCGCTGCGTGTTCAGCTCCTCCAGTGCTTTCACCGTTCACCTTGAATCAGTAAGACCCTCCTCTGGACTGGCCTTCACGTGGCTTGCGTGGATCCATTTTGGTTGAAGGTCAGTTAGAGCCCCTGTTCTGGGGCTTTTGACCCAAGAGGTCGGGAAAGCCAAGGCCTACCCATTAGTATTTCAAATGGAGAGAGTTTAATAACAGAGAATAGTGACATTCATACTAGTCATACTTGGCATACTTCGAGTCTGTGTATATATCGATTGATTTAACTTTAGTCAATTGGCATGCTCTGATCAATGCAAACAACTCAGCAGCTTGTGCAGATTTATATGGGAGCGAATAAGCTTCAATATTTCGATTCGAAAGTTCTGTTACAGCATAACCAAACCAGTATACGGAATCATTTGGCTTGGAGCAGGACCCGTCAAGTCAATGTTCAATATACCAATGGTCCCCCTCCTCCAGGGCGGCTGATGAAACATCCGGCCTGCATAAAGTATATGTTTTTAGGCGATCGATGCAATCATGTGAATCGTTGGAAAATTCCCCTTTAGTTAGTAATTTGTAATGATAGAGTCGGAGCGTGTACATCGGAGGTTGGTTTATTTGTCAGATTAGCAGTAGCCAATAAAATAACTTCATACCCTGATCAACGTTGTGCTGTCGTGTGGTAATGCTGTGCATGATTGTTCCTACCTGGTGAGAGGTGTGCACAACTAATGTTTGTGAGAGAACAATACGTTCTGCATGTTGTACCATCAACACCGCAGCAGTCACTGCTCGCAAACATGCAGGAGGCCTTTGGCGGCTCTTTTTGACAAGTACGCCACTGGTCTATATGTTCCGCAATGGAAGTGAACGAGGATCACTGCTGCTGTTCCTGCCGCCTCGTGCACGTACAGATAGGGTTCATCATGATTTGGTAGCAATGTCCATTTCAGCAGTCCACTTTATAGGTTCCTCAGCCCTTGAGAGTGTTGCTTCTCTCAGGATTTTGTCATATAACGAGCAGTTTGGCACCCATGCTCGACAATAGTTCACCAAACCCAAGAATCTTTGCATTTGAGTCTTTGTCTTAGGGTGTTTTAAGATTGTAATTGTCTTTACTCTGTCTTTGGAGAGACGTACTGTTCCTTTCTGTAGTTCATGACACAGATTTATAGCTCAGTTTTACCCATTGCAGCTTTTCTTTTGATGCCTTGACGCCAGCCTTCGCTAATACATTGCACACAATAGTTGAAGCGGCTGTGCATGACATGATGTCCGGGCCAGAAAGCAGGATGTTGTCAGCATATTGCAATAGACAGGTGGCAGCTTGGTTTCCTTCAAAGAGAACACAGCAGGCGAGTCTCTAAATTCCTGGGGCATTCTGTTACTGTTGGACTCCATATGTGAATGCGAACAGCGGCTGTGTAAGACACTGAAGAATGCAGAACACAAATTAATAATAGTAAAATGAGTGTGGTCTGCTGGAATTTAGTTAATAGTAGTGCACACATCCGGCACCACTGGTGACAATGGCATTCATTTTTTTCAACTCTTGCGTTAATCGCCATGTATTATTAGCTTTCTTCATATGATTAATTGGTGTTTTATATAATGAGTGAATGGGTTTCAAAATACCTTGTTTCAGACACTGTATTAATACCTTTTAATACTTTTTTTGACAGAGGATACTGTTTGTAGTATACTGGTAAGTTAGAGTAGAGTTTGGCAACATATGGTCTTACGTCAATGAGGCCTGCCTCATTTTTGTGGGCAGCCCATAGCACTGGGTCCACGTTGAGCATTTCCTGTTTTGCAGCAGAAGTGTTGACAGATGTTGAGCTGCAAACTTCTCCACAATGTCCTGTATAAACAGACTGACAATATACTGAGGGAAATAGCAATCATAAAGAGTTACAATTAGGGCTGTCAATCGAAAAAAAATGTTTAAGCAAATTATATACATGGTATCCCAATTAATGAATCGCATATACAAATATTTGCTGAGAAAGCCCCTCATATAACAATAATTCAATATATAATGATTATACATATTTATATCAATATATAATTATACATAGTTATCTTTAAATATTTACAAATTTATTATGAGGGCTTGTTTAAGGACCCATCAATTTACATCTGCGTCAGACATTTTTTTTTATTAATGCTTACAAAACTTTTACATTTAGAGCCAAGAGGTATATTAAAACAAACAACAACAAAAAGGAAAATAAATAAACAGTTTAAATAAAAATATCAAGTTGTTTACATATTTCAATACACTTTACAGCTTTCTTGTTACTCAAATTGGAAATTGTTCTTAGGTATTGCTGAACCTCTGAATTAAAAATTAAAACTAATGGTTTATAAACCACCATACTTACATTTATGAATACTAAACTTTGCCAACAAAAGCAGAAAATTAATCAAATAATCTTCCTTATGAAGAGACATGTCATAGCTAAAAAACAAATATAACATTTTCAAAACAAAGTTGAAAGCTGGGAATGATATGATCTCTGTCAATCTTGCAGAAATCAGACCAAAAACAAGTCGAGTAGGGACAACTCCAAAATAAATGAAAAAATGTTTCCTCCTGCAGACCACAAAATGTACAGAATATTTCGTCATCACAATATTTTGTACGATAATGGGTGACTCTTTTCCTTAGGACAATTTCCTTATTCATATCCTCTTCTTATTCATATCAGAATAAGGATACCCTTTAAACTTCTGCTGTGGCCATGTGGTTTTTCCTATTTATAATAGGGTTAAACCTTCCTTCCTGTTTATAATAGGGCAAAATCATCTCTTTGAAGAGGCCCCTGAGCAGAGTTATTAACAATATTGAGCCAAATTAAACTGTGTTTTATTCAATCTCTCATCAGACCGGTTAATACTTGATAATTAAATCAGTCTTACCTGTCTGGACGAGCACCCAAATCTGTTAGATAATTTTGTCATTCAATTTATTTAATTTATTTTTTTGATCTGCAATCCCCGTCTCGATGCGGCTCAGCTGAGGGAAGAAAGAAATGACACAGAGACCTAATGGTATCAAATCCTTCTTCAACGTTTATTGTTCAGCACTTCGTTATATGGTCCAGAAAAACTACATTCCACTGGACACCCACCAATGAAATAGTTCTTTACCCTATATGGGTATAACATATATGTTTGAACTACGTGGGATACGTGAGGGTGCAGAGACAGGAAACTCATTCCTATAGAACATCCCTTGAACAGGGAACAGCTGCAGCTACACCAACTAAAATAAGTTTAAAAGAGGCCTTCATTATTCTACAATTGGAGAGAGTTGTCTCCCCACCCCCTCCTCCCCAGACTCGAAGCTCACGTGGGTTCCAGGTTGAGGACACGCAACAGGACCGAGCAAACTGACAATGGCTAATGGCGAGCCTTACACTGTAATGCCGCCTCCACACCACATGACTTTCAAAGATGTCGGATTGTGGTACCGTTTATATTACATAACTGTCTGTCTTGTCATTGAAGTCGTAGAGTTTTCAAATTACACGATGAATCTGCGACAGGGGTGAACACATTACAAAACATTTCACTATTGACGAATCCCTGACGACTCTGCCTGGACTGCAAATTACTTTTCACAACAGAGTACATGCAAGAAGCGATATGAGATACGGAAACAAATGCATGATCATATGTTTTGCATTTCAGAATATGATGTGTATGCTTTTAATTGACAAAAGGCATCATATATTTTATTGCTTACAATATGAAAAAGTACCTCCTACAGAAAAATATACCTATTTGCTTACCTGACTGTGCAAGAGAATTGGCATTTCTCCAGCTCTTCTCTTCACCCGGTTGTGGTACAGTTCAGATGAAACATCAAATAGGCACTGATGCTCCTGCCAATGTCCCACAAATTTTTCCTGCATTTCTTCGATCCAATGAGACTTTCTTGACACTACAGCCATGCTAGTTGATGTTCTGTTGCAGGTACTGTCATCATGCAGATGTTCTGTCATCAGGACTTCTCCCACTGAAACTTCCCGTGCCCTGTTTCTTGCTCTCTCATTGGCTGTAGGTCAACACTGCAGTTGTATTCAGTCAAAAAACATTTCACATTGCGTGATTTGGAATCGCAGACAGGTCCAGATATTTAACATTCTAAATATCTCGCTGACATCGGCAACGTGTCAGCGCTTCTCTCAAATCATATCTTTAATAATTCATACATTGAGATCTTCACTCACTGGAGCGAGCTCCGATTTGCCCTTGATTTCGGGCTTTTGACGGCGATCTCCACAAAACTATCGACGAGTGAAAATCGGCCCTGAAATCGTGTAGTGTAAACTCTGCATAAGTTGATCAGCCAATGTATACCTTTTCAATATTTTTATTGTTTGCAAATTATAAAACAGCTCATGTGGATTTTTTATTACTCTGTCAATGTTAGTTAGATATATTGTTGGCTTCCATGGCTGCAGCGTGCTGTTTGCCCGCTATCTTGTCTGAAATCTGGCAATCCGGGGTGTAGAAATAATATTGGGAAATGGGCAGTGGGCGGGATCACACAGGCCTAAACACAAACAGAAATTCTGGCCGGAACAGAAATTTCAAGTAGAATATGTTGGCTGTAGTATTGTTTTTGTAGAAGCCAGTATTTCAGTTTACCATGTTTCCTAAATCTCTGATAACATATTATGATAATTTTATGCTTTAGTACAGTAAATATATTACATATTGCACCTTTATTGTGCTGAGCTCCACCTCCACCTGAACTTGAGAGGAACTGACAAAAAAACACCTTGACACTAGTTGCTTAGAAGTTATTGCAAAAATGTCTCACAACAGTGAAGTTCATCTTTATTTTCTCTGTGAGCACCTGCATCCTGAAATGAGTGACAGGTGGCATCTAGTGGCGGAAATGGCTGAGATTCATTGGAGGGACCTTGGCTGGGTAGTCACAGTGCATTTGAAGATCAGGTTAGTGAAAACTGCAGGATGTTTTGGATAGCTACCTCTCAGTTTAGTACTCTGAAAATCGGAAATCATTAAACACTTGTAGAAGATCCTGTTGTAGGGGATTTTCTCTTGAAAAATGGAACCAGATGAAACAGTTGAAACTCATTGTGAATTCGGCAACTGTAGTTCAAAAGTTCTTCAGCTAAAATCGGTCTGTTCTACCTAAATTACTGTTCTACCTAACTACTGCCCCCAGTGGTTAAAGTTGGAAGTGTTTTTGATGATATGATCACGTGGGCTTTCGTTTCTAGGTGAAATGTACACAGAGGAGTGACAAAAGTGAGTTGGAAAGCAAGTTGTTGTTTTTTATGAGGGGCTGTTCAGGAAATAATTAATCGTATTCTGCAAATATGTATTGGTCTACTGGTTGTCTATATGGTTTCAAGACAAATGCATCGGTTCATAATATAATGGAATAACTATATACATATTGGTTTCTGTTCTCACTTATTGGTTTTCATGAGCCTAAATTGAGTGAACCTAACATGTATTGGTTTCTGTATCTGATCAATGTTTCTGGAGTAAATACCTTGGTTTGCTGAACTATATATTGGTTTGCTTTAATCTGCATCAAATTGCTTTCACATACAATGGATAGAATGATTTTACATAGTGGGGTAAGGTGTTACAATAGAACCTACCATTAAACAGCCTATATGATTTTAAGCAAATTTAAACAATAAAAATATCAATGTTTTGGTCAAAAGATTTTGTAGTTAATAAATCGTGACTCAGAACCTAACAGTGACTTTCCGTTTATGACAACTTCCCCATGAGACGAGTAGCCCCGATTTCCCCTTTTTCCAGGTTTAAATTATATTCTGAATTCCAGATTTTCAATGTGATCTTTTGGCTGCCACTTTATAAAAGACACATAATTCTTACAGATTACTTGAGTGATAAAGCATTGACCAGACTGAGCAGCTCTTCAGTTATCAAAACAAGATGGTCCAATCGGATTAGATTTACTGACAAAAAGTCATAAATCCTTTATCACGAATTCTGTTAACATAGTGAGATTAAATCAACAGCAACATTTGTTCATTTATTTATTTACATTACTGCATATTTAGATTTATGCAATACAACCACAACAATCCTGTGTTGTTATTCTGATCTTAATGTACTTTGTGTGCACAAATAATAAATGTGAGTTATATGTTAATGGAAGTGGACATATGAGCATTAGAGCCAATTAAAATCAACGTAACGGAGGAGTCTGGGTCACAGTCACGTTGAGATCCTCAGCATCTGATGATGTAACAACCTGGCCATCATTTAAAGTGTTCCTGTAAATCTGCCCCAGTCTGACCTGATCTACCACTGATCAGTTGAAGAGTTTTTGACGCCATCTCTTTGCTACATTTGTAGAAACTGGCATCTAAATTGTAATTAAATTAAAATTAATATGATATAATCTTGGTCAAAGACTGACTTCTTTAAAAAAAAATTCTTTAAGGTTATCAAATTTTTTTATACATTTTGTCAAACTTGTAGCTTTGGGTTGGGATGTAATTAGGGACTGAATTAAGCTTTTTATCAGTGGTGGTTTTAGCTTAGTATGCTGCCATGTGCCCCCCCCCCCCAACATACACACACACACAAACACGCACAGACAAATGTGGGTATATACAGTGCACAAACATATTGTTTAGATTACAATTTTGCTTCTCAAGTAAATGAATCCTGTTTTAAAGATGTTTACATACACAGTATTTCCTTGAAAACAAGACAGATACTTATTGCTGTGTGATCAGGAAAACAGCAATGAAACGGACTATTCATATGCTGCCAATGGGGCTTTAGTATTTATAGTCCAAGCCACTGAACCGTCAATGGCCCCTGTAAATACTTTCCTCTGCTCATCCCTGTCACCGTGGTCATAGTTCAGGAGCATACAGACTCAACAGACTTTGGACAGGCACTACAGGGGATTCTGAGCATGGACATCCATTTTTGCAGATTACACTCTTAAAACTCAACAGCAAACTAAACTATCTGCAGATCTGTCCATAGATGCCCTAAAAATGTGGGAGACTTCATTGAACCAGCCACAGTGCAACGATCAGGACGTAATCCAGAGGTCAGAGTCTGTGTTGCGGGACACGTCAGGCTGGAGCGGGTGACAGAGCTGACACGGTGGATGACAGATTGAATGGAAAAGCCACTAATTGGATGAGGTGGGTGGGTCCAGGATTATGTCTGAGCCCCAGATAATCAGATTATACAAGAAACGAAGTTTGCTTTTTTAACTACTTCACCGTAAACGGTCACGCCTGGACTAAATCGTTATCCTCTCTCTTGTCCCTCTCTCTTGCTTTCTATGCACTTTTCACTTTGTGTTCTGTAAGTGATTGACAGTCTGGCTAGATGGCCTGGAGTTTTGGGGTGTCAGTGTTTGACAATGAAATAGATATCTAGCGTATCAAGCACCATAATGGTTTTTCCTCCATCTGACAGATATATCCAAGAAAAGGAACTTTGCACCTGAACGTCTTTTGCTGTCTAAATACAGTATGGGGTTACATGTTCGACTCAAAGTCATCATGTCTTTGAAACGTGGCCGTCTCTTCACACTTTTGCTCTTTATTCTGCCTGTCACAGGAATCAAAGGTAAGGCTCTTCGGCATGAAGAAAGACTCTTTGTGTATCCATTTACATTATTATTTTTTTCTACACTGTAAAGAAAGTACACTTTGATTGTGACACATATCATAAATATTTTTGTAAATGAATGAAAGATAGGAATTTATGATCTCATCTAAGCACAAAAAAAGAAAGCAACAAAATGTTTGTGTTATTTATTTATGATTTATTTTTTTATTTATTTATGTATTCTCCTTTTCCAGCTTAATATACAGAGACATTAACAGTACATGTGACTCTGTGGCACTATCAAAACATTGCTTTGTTTGTTTGAGTATCCTGACCAGCCTTAGATGGCAACATTGATTCAACCAGTGGCTAAAATTTGAGGAGGGACTATTAGTTTTCCAAACAGTGGCAGACTGTGGAGTGTTCAGGGAACCTGTTTGAAAACATATATTCAAAACTATTTGGATGAAACTATCTGTGTTGTAACTTGCACCACTTGTGTTGGTTGCAGACTGATCTCATAGGGAAATCAGAAATAGTAGGTTGACTTTTTTTTTGGTAAAATCAATTTGTGCTAACCGAAATGTGAAACACTGCCCCCAGTGGCAGTGGTAAGTGTGAGCTCCTTTTTTTCAGGTGAAATGTCCACTGAGGGGCGCCAAAAGAGAGTTGTGAATTAAGTTGTTTTCAGCTGTAGAGGATGTAACAGTGAGGAGGAATGCATATTTTATAAATTGATCCCCACCACCCAAAGCTAAACCCAAAAATCAATGGAGTAAAAATGTAATGTTAAAGGGAAAAAGTGCAACCTCTTAATCACGCTTGTGAATGTGATTACTACCTGGTTTCAATGCGGGATCCTAGCCTGAGTCTCTCACACTGCTGACATGACACACTTCTGATTGTGCCACAGGGGAAGATAAACATACTGGATTTGATGCAAAAATGTCTGATATTAAATGCCACATGTTGGTGAGTCAACATAATGTGGCCGATCCTAGGGTAGCGGAACTCTCGGAAACAACATGCCGTGTGATCGTGTTGCTTGGTGTTTAGATGTAACGTCACCTATAGGTGGATTTCAAAAAGTCCTCAAAACGTTGGGATGTGTATATGTGCATGAGTTTTGTTAAGTTAAATTTTTTTATTAATTATTCATTGTGGGCCACAAACTATAGTTGGTTTAGCTTATTTCTGCAAACTGAAAATTCTTTTGATTATTTTTGTTTTACTTTTGCAGCAGGGTGAATAGACAATACATGAACAATGGATTTGTCAAACACATCAATACATGACAGTACATGCGAGCAAAGTACGAAAAGTATGCTTTTGAGAACGCTCAAATGGAAAACCATGTCAATGACTGATTCCGAAGCACCAAGATTCAGAGGAAAAATGCATTTAGATTTTAGCCCATATGATTAGAATAATAAGGTTTTGTCTTTATGAATATTTTCATAAAGTTGCATGGGAAGAGTTGCATGGGAAAGTTGCATGCAATAAAATATATTTCTCTAAATATGCATGGAATCGGCACATCAAAGATCCATAAAGAACAAGCCCAGAAACAAGTCTGTTTGCATTGAATCCAGTTATCGGTATATGCCTGTGTGGGTGAGAGACCATGAGAGTTTTTAAAAGGGGTATTTTGTTGAAAAATATTAGAATTATGCAAAATAAAGATCAGTTACTGAATTATTTTTTTACAAATTAAATAATTGATTTTTTTTTTGCATTATTATTTTCAGACGGAAGAGGGGAAAACCCGTTAGAGACCCTTCAAGCTATCAACTTAACAAACATGTCAAACCCATCAAAGCAGAATTCAGGGGTCAGATCTTTATTTGAAATGGAACGACATCGAATCAAGAGGTCAGAATTCTTCCACTCAGAGGTGAAAGTTTGTCCACAGGAGACAGTGAGAGAGGTCATAGCAAGCCATAAAGAATACTACACACTTCGAGGTAACGCATGATTTTTTAAAATTTTTTTTTAAAGAAGGATCATTTTTACCCTGTATGTTTGTGTTAGTATCAGGGTTGCATGCTATTCAGAGCTGAATTGAGAATTACTTTAAATTTCAAAATACTGAATTTGATTGGAATTTAAATTGGGGTAACAAACATGATGTAGAATTGTAATTTTCTGAATTTAAGGAAGTAGAAATAAGTAAAAATTATTTTAAAATAAAATTCAAAGAAATTCATAAATGCTGTGAGTGTAGTTCACAAGCGCTGCCATTCTTTCCCCAAGAACAAAATATGAACTCTGATTTAAGTATATGTCTTCCCATGTCTTTATTTTCTATACATTTATTATACGTTATATTCATGTTCATTTTCATAAAGGGTAATTGCTGAGATGAAATTATATTCAATGGAAATACCATCTTACAGTACAAAAACCTTGATTATTTGACTATGGCATTTTCTGAAACACATGCTAATTAATATTATATTTGTGTGTTTCTAGCTCAATACATTATATAATCAATAGATTAATTCATTTTGACTAAATATGCCTTGTATGTAGAATAGTTTTTATCCTACATCTCTCTTAGCTAAGTTCAATACAGTCCAAACAATTAACACATTCATCATGACATTTTGTTTTCTCCTATACAGCAGAACAAAATATCCAGAACATTGTTTTCTCACAATTTCAAATATTATTTTAAATATTTTAAACATTGATCATCTAATGCTTCTAAAACTATCCCATTTAAGTGTTTTATGTAAAACGTCATGGTTACTGTTATTTCGAATGAAGTGACACAAGGGGTCTTCCTGGGATGCCAAATGTACATCTGAACCTGAGAAAAGGCCAATGTCAAGTTGGCAGACAGAATTTGCGTGCCCCGCCCAGGACATGCGGGTATAAAGGGAAACGGGGCAGCGAGTGCCAGTCAGGATTTTGCAATGAGGAGCCGAAAATAAGGTACGGCCGTTTACAGTGGTAGGTCTAGTGCTGTGGCAGGAGGGACACAATGTCTCGTTCCTTCCCACGGGGAACAGAGGTTACAACAGTAACCATGACGTTCCCCTTCTGTCACTAACTTGACATTGTGTCGAATGAAGTGGCACAAGGGGTCCCATATAAAAAGGGGTCACATATAAAAATGTTACTTGAACTGCTGACACAGGTGGAAGCAGGCTACAGCGTGCTAGATGCAACTGTGTCGGCTGCACGTAGCCCTCTCCAACGCCCCCAAAGAGGTGTCACATACAGACCTTAGGTTCCCGAACCCCTGAGGGGGGAAACAGGCGCTACATGACTGGCATGGGAGCAAGCCGCGCCTTTTCTCTCACTGTGTCTCTCACATAGGACTTGAAGCGGCTGGGGCTATCTTAACGCTATGAAATGCGTCGGGGAAGGTAGTCTTTCCCTGTCCTATTCTTTCAGGGGGAAAAGACCCTGCAGAGGCCACATCCACCACGAGGGTTGTGAAGCTGTACGTGGGAAATGGCATGGTGGTAGGTCCAGCCTAATGAGGGGGGATTCTACAAGCATGGCGACCGGGGCAGCGGGGCTGCCCAAGGGAAACGTGGGTCGGCTGACAGGGGGACCGTACCGCAGGAAATAGGGAAATATCCCTGAAAAGGGAACTAAGCCTGTGGAGCCCAACACCAGTACAGAGCACCTGTGACTCGTAGTGGGTCTGGCTGCGAATTGCTCCACTGAATTCGCCAGCCAGAAGGCTAGGGAGGAGAACATCCGGAAAGTGACGCTTAGTGGCTAACCTGGGATAGAAGGCGCACTGGATCAACTTGGTTAAGGGCGCTGTGTGCAAGCGGAACACCCGGTCGGTTGTGCCGCATTACAGAGTTCTACCAGCTCAGACCTGACAAAACACGAGAAGAGACCAACTCAACCCTGAGATTGTAAAATCTGGCAAAGGTATTGGGTGTTGCCCAGCCCCCTGCTCTGCAGATGTCTGCTAAGGAGGTGCCATGGGCCAGTGCTCATGAGGATGCCACACTTCTCATAGAGTGTGCTCAAACCCACAAGGGGGTGGGCACGGCCTGGGTGTGATAAGCTAAGGAAATAGCATCAACGACCCAGTGAGCTAACCTCTGTTTAAAAACAGCGTTCCCTTTCCGCCATCCGCGGAAGCAGAAAAAGAGCTGCTCAGAACATTTAGAGCTCTGCTTGCAGTCCAAATAGATACACAAAGCACGTACTGGACACAGCAACGAGAAGCCCAACCCTCTTGATGGAGGCTAACGTGATCAGGAGGGATGTCTTCAGGGAGAGGGCCTTGAGCTCAACTGAATCAAGCGGCTTGAAGGCCCGAGAGGACCACAGAGAGATCCCAGGAGGGGAACAGGCTAGGCTGGGGAGGGTTCTCCGGGCGCCTTTCAGGAAACTGATAATCAAGTCGTGCTTACCTAGGGACTTGCCATCTACTGCGTCATGGTGGGCTGCTTCATGCACCTTCAAGGTGGAGGGGGACAGCCTCCCCTCCAGCCTCTCCTGCAGGAATGAAAGCACTGACCGAACTGCGCACCTCTGCGTGTCTTCGGCTCGAGAACAAGCACCACTTTAGGGCATAAAGTTGCCTGGTGGAGGGAGCTCTGGCTTGGTTGATTGTGTCTATGACTGCAGGTGGTAGATCCACTAGATCTTCCGCATCCCGTCCAAGTGTCAGATGTGGAGGTTCCAGAGGTCTGGGTGCGGGTGCCAGAGGGTGCCCCGTCCCTGAGAAAGAAGGTCCTTCCTCAGGGGAATTTTCCAGGGAGTTCCTGTCGTGAGGAGTGTAAGATCCGAGAACCAGGTCCAGGTGGGCCAGTAAGGGGCCAGTAGGATGACCTGTTCCTCATCCTCCCTGATCTTGCACAGCACCAGTGCAAGAAGGCTCACTGGGGGAAATGCGTACTTGCGCAGACCCCGGGGCCAGCTGTGTGCCAGCGCGATTGTCCCGAGAGGAGCTCCTGTCAGGGAGTACCAGAGCGGGCAGTGGGAGTTGTCTTGCGAGGCAAAGAGATCTATCTGTGCCTTGCAGAATTTGTCCCAAATCAGCTGGACCACCTGGGGTTTGAGCCTCCACTTTCCGCTTGGCGAAACCTGCCATGACAGCTCGTCCGCCGTCGTGTTGCGGTTGCCAGGGATGTGAGTGGCGCGCAGCGACCCGAGTCGCGGCTGACTCCAAAGGAGGAGATGGCGGGCAAGTTGTGACATATGACGAGAGCGCGCACGCCGCCTTGGCGATTTAAGTACGCTACCGTTGCGGTGCTGTTTGAACGGATCAAGACGTGCTTGCCCCAGATTAGTAGGAGAAACCAGAGAGCCATGGCATTCAGGGCGGAGGCGGCCTGTCCGGTGGCTCTGTAGACTTTCGAGGTCGGTAATGACGTCATTCTACAGGCTCTGGAGGGGAGTACCGGGTGGCCCCGCCAGGTGGTGGCATTCTCGGGACACAAGTGGATCACAACCGCTCTGTCCTCCGTGTACCCGTGGGCCGCCCTGCCATCCAGGGTAGTGAGAGCGGACGAGCGGAGGGGTCGTTCCAGGCAGTAAATGGTGCCCTCCTTGACCGTGTCAGCTCGTCATGCACTTCCAGGAAGAACAGAACCTGGGGGGGGGGCTATGAGCAGCTCTGAATCGATGAACCGATCGAGTAGCCATGGGGTGCGGAGGTTTCCAGTCCAGCCTCGTGCTCATGGCGGCCCAGGAAAGCATAGCGGACATCTGCGTGTCAGCCTCAGACTGGATGAGCAGACCTGAAGGTGGCAGCCCAGATGAGTCATCAGCATCAGACGCCGCTGTGACGCTCTCTGATGCATCCGCGGGAAGAAGGAACGAGGAACGGGGGGGGGGGGGGCGGGGGGGTTGGCGGCCGAAGTGGTTTCTCTCATGAGAAAAGAAAGCAGCGACCGCAATGTTGCCATGGCTATGTTCAACTGAGAACATGAAATATTCATAAAACGTTGCCTGCGTGTGATCGCAGCCCAGGCACGCGACCGTCAGAATTGGAGAGAAATCAACCGCATCCAGGAACTACACAGAGGCAGAAAGACATCTTTATAAAGACGCGTCCTGAAAAGGATGTTCAACGCCTGCTGTGTATTGCTCTTTTATGAGTGGGAACTCAAACTCTTTTAGAGGAAATAAACTCTTTTTAGGAGGAGAAATACTCTTTCAGGCAATGAAAGTGCTGTCGAAGCGCCCAGGGGCGTGGACTGCACAGTGTGCAGAGAGTGAGAACGCCAGCTGGAAATGTGCCATAGATCCAACAGCAGTGCTTATCGCCAGTAGAGATGAGTGGAACAGTGGTGAACTCAGCTTGCTGTTGCACAACCGTTCGGCTCCGAAGAAAAATTCTGACTGGCACTCGCTGCCACGCTTCTCTTTATACCCGTATGTCCAGGGCGGGGCATGCAAATTCTGTGCCAACTTGACATTGGCCTTTTCTCAGTTTCAGAGGTACGTTTGGCATCACAGGAAGACACCTTGTGTCACTTCATCGACACCGTCGAGTGAGTGACAGAAGGGGAACTACAGTTACAGCAGATATATATTAATTTTGTTGAATGTAATTTTATTGTAATTCTATTTCCTTAACAGAATTATTTAAGATTGAAAATAAATATGCTTCCTGTTTGCTACCTCAAATTAATTTCTATTCAAATGTAAGAATTTAAAAGTCATTCTTAATTCAATTCTGAAAGAAGCACAACCCTGATTTTTACTCAAAACAGATCCACAAAGTAGAATCCTACTTGTGTGTATTCTACCATAATTATCACCTGCACAGTTTTTTGTTTAATGATTTATTTCTTGTTTTTGTCAGTTTGTCAGGAAGCAGTGTGGGAGGCATTTCGAATCTTTCTAGACAGAATTCCCAGCAGCTCAGAATATCAGAAATGGGTCCAGTCATGTCAGCATGAGTCGCTGTGCATCTCTGATCTTGCTATGAACTTCAGCAATTCTCAGGAACATATTGATATGGTCTACAGGGTAAACTAATCCTCATGCTACTATACAATACATCAATATGTGTGTGTTTTTTTGTCTTCCATTTAAGATCAGCCTATCTGTTTTATCTCTAAATTTCACAAAAAAAAACTGAATAATGGCTGGCTGTGACATATTTTTATAATGCCATTGGTAACCAAACTTTAGTTCTGCATGACGCATGCATCCACACCGCTATGTGTCAATGCGTATGTATAAGTCCAAAACGACCAGCACAAAATTTATTTGTGATCTTGTATTGGTAAAAATGATGAAATAAAAGAGTGTGAAAAGTAATTTATAAGTGAGAGCCACAAAAACTAAATAACCAAACATGGTGCTTATAAATTAAACTTCAAACATTTGCAACCAATGTAGCACAGTTTGATTTGAGTATGATAAGTTTCCTTTTGCTTTACAGAGGGTTAATCTGAATAATGAAAAATTGCTAGAACGGTGAGTCTGCCTTTGAAACACATACAGTATTCTTAAACCATCTCCAATCCATCTATAACAAAATGGTGAACTATGTATATTTTAATAACTTGATACATATTCATTTTATACTTACAGAAATGTAACTGAAAAGCCAGAAACAGATGGAACACATGGAACGGAAGGTAGAGAGTGAATAGATTTTGGTCTTCATTTAAATGGATAGTTCACTCATAAATTAAAATTCTATCATTATATACTCACCATCAGGTTGTTCCAAAACCATATGAATTTCTTTCTTCCATATCCCACAAAAGAACATGTTAGACAGGCTGTTACCAGGGGATGTCAGGCAATTTACGTTTTTATTCAATGAATATGTTCCTCATATAAAGCTATTGTATGACTTCAGAGGACTAATATTGCACAGACCAGTTTTATGATACTTTTTATTGCTTTTTGTCATTTATGGAACTTGACATCCCATGGTCACCATTTCTTCAATTGTAGGGCCCTGTTTTCCAAGTTGTGGAAAACACGGATGGAATCGTGGAATCCAGTCATAAAAACTTAATTAACTTTGAAACATTTAATGTCACAGAATTTTACATATTTAAGATAAAATGTATGTATAAATGCACTATTAATCAAATTAAAATCATGAATCAGGACAAATCATGTGATTTAATTAAACAAATATATGGTTAACTTTAAGCTGATGATAGGGTTATCCCTGCACAGTGCTATCTCCTCAGAACTTTCTCCCTAAGGGTAGCGATCTCTCTCTCAAACTTTGCACGAAAATTTGATTTTCTTCTACTACAATTGCCATCAAGATTGCACCTCTCACAGCAGGTGGACCAAAGTTTTCTTCTACACCCTGTGGTGCTCCAGTAATCACGGATTACTGCCTTCACTGTTGAACAGCAGTGTTGGAATTTTTCTCCTGTGGGAAAGCAGGCAGACATGACATCTTCATCGTTATCACCCCCTCATCTGTGTACTGTGCACAATCTTAAAGAGACGTTTACTTAACAACATCTTTTTAAAGATGGCGTTTCATAAATGTTTCCCGCCGTGTGAGCTTTTTCTCCCCTTATCCTATGGGCACGAGCGCTGGGTCTCTGTGTCCCACCGTTCAGTAATGTTCTTCCCCAAGCTTCATGAAGAGGTCTCTAGGACATGGCTTTCGCCTTAGTGGGATATACATTGATTCCCCCGGTTGAAGAGGTGGTAATGGCTCAGTGCCCCTTCTCGATCCCGGCGTGGAAATCCATGCACGCTCATCTGTCCAAGCCCTGTAGGATGACATTGATTCTTTTGGAAATGGCACACAGAGCGGCAGGTCAGGCTAGCTTGGCTTTGCACACCATGGTGGTGCTGCAAGCCTACCAGGCTGATCTCCTGATGGCTAGTCCGCCACTGATCAGCAACAAAGTGTGTCGTCCCACCTGGAAAATGCCAGTATGCCAGATTACCAATCCAGCTCTGGCAATAACCCATAGCGTCATCTTAAATTGACATAGCATTTCATTCCCTCCTTTCAGGGAACCATGGTTACAGTCCTAACCGTATCGTTTGGATGAGCTGTACACTTCAACAGTAAGTGAATGTGAGGAGCAGCTGCTTAAACACTAACCACATTATTAACATCAAATGTGTGATGTGTGTGTTTTTATGACAAGTAGTAGAAGACTTTATTTACTTTGAAGCACAGCACATGTACGCTATATATTTATATAATTAAATCATAGCCTTTTGTGGTTTAATAAGCATATTATTCCAATGAAGTGCTTTTCCGCAGGTGAGAAGTTAAAGTGTCATTAATATCAGATTTTCCGCCAAAAATAAAAGCTCTATTTAACTAGACGCGTGAAATTGAACAGAAATATATTACGTCTTAATAGTATAATGTAGTATTCAATGTAGTAGTAGTAGTATTAATAATGATAATAATATATACATTTATAATTGTATTATTATTTATAATATATTATATATATTATATAATATATTATTATATATTACTTGTATCAAAAGCAATATCTTACAAGCCTGAGTTTCATCACTGGTTTCATTAATACTGTGATGCTCTACTGTGCAGCACTGTATTTTGACAAAAAAATTAATGGATAAAATTAAATAAATACATAAAAAACTCAAATTTTGGGTGTTTGATTGCACTGTGAAGATGAATATATAAGCTCTTCATTTATTAAAATAATGCATGTTATGTTGAAAGTGATTGTTCTGTATTCATTTGATTAAAATTATATGAATTAATTTGATAAGACAGGTTTTTTTGTTAATAAAATGTAATTAAACTTTAAAACTTGGAATTCAGTGAAAATAAAATTTAAAACACAGAATTCGGAAAAAAGTAGTGTTAATGTTATGCTAAACTGTTTTCGTTATTTACTTAAGAAAGTTATATGGGTTGGAGCTAAATGAGGGTGAGTAAATGATGACAGATTTTTCATTTTTGGGTGAACTATTCATTTAAATGAAAATGTTATCATTGTGGGAAAGTGATTAACTTAATCTATGTTGTTTAGGTCCAGTGGAAGTTCTGACTAAAGCAGCCGTAGATGATTCGGTTCCCAAAGCCGAATCTACTTCTGTCAGCACTACAACACACACCTCCACTGCCTCACAGGTAAATGTGCGGACAGAAATTTACATTTGTACAGAGAGCCAATAGTCAATGAGAATAAGGATTTCTGGTCATCATGTTGACAAAGATTATCATAAGTTATGAGGATGAGGACATTCTACATTTATATTTATTTACATTTATTAATTTAGCAATCCCTTTTATCGAAAGGGAGAACAGTAGAAGCGATATATCCTAAGAGAGACAGTAGGTAAAAGCGTGCTGTAATACATGTTTAAACATTTCTTAGAGAAGTACACATAGTAAGGAAGGTGAGAGACAAAGGAAGAATGGAAATACTTTTTTTTTTTTTTTAAGTAGAGTGAATTATTTGGGAGGGGCCAAGTGCTCATGAAGTGAAGTGAAATTTCAGGTAAGTGATTTTGTGTTTCTATGAGATGACACAACGAGGCGCCGTTCTCCTGCAGAACGCAAGCATCTGGAGCGCACATAGACCTGAAGTAGTGAGTGAAGATAGGGAGGTGTTGAGCCAGTGGTTGTACTGTAAGCAAGCATCAGTTCCATGAATTTAACTCGAGCAACCATTGGCATCAAGTGCAGTTCAATGAAGAGAGGCATGACGTGTCCATTCTTGGGTTCGTTGAAGACCAATTGTGCTGCCGTGTTCTGAATCAATTGCAGAGATTTGATTGTACATGCAGGAAGACTTACCAGAAGACCATTAGTCCATTCTGGATAAAAAAAGAGCCTGGACAAGGAGTTGTGTAGCATGCTCAGAGAGGAAGAATCTAATCTTCCTAATGTTGTACAAAGCAAATCTGCAAAGCAGTCCTTGCAATGTGGTACGAGAAGTTCAACTAATCATCGAAAACAACACCAAGATTTCTGGCTGTCCTGGATGGTGTAATCATTGACAAGTCTAGTTGAATGTTGAAATTGTGATGAATCTCTGGGCTCACCGGAACCATGAGAAGCTCAGTTTTTGCAGGGTTGATTTGGAGGTGGTGTTCTTTTATCCAATCTGAAATGTGTCCCAGGCAGGCTGAGATCCAAGCAGCTACCATAGGGTTTTCAGGCTGGAATGAGAGGTAAAGTTGTGTGCATTGGCGTAGCAATGATAGGAGAAGCCATGTGCCTGAATAACAGATCCCAGTGATGGCATGTAAATGGAGAGGAGGAGGAGTCCTAGCACTGAACCCAAGGGTACCCCAGTAGCTAGATGGTGAGACTTGGATACCGCTCCCCTCCAAGACACCCTAAAAAACATTCCTGTGAGGTAAGACTCGAACCAGCAGAGCGCGGTTAATGCGATACCCTTTGCCGTGAGGGTTGCCAGTAGAATGTGGTGGGTTACTGTGTCGAAAACAGCAGACAGATCCAGAAGAATGAGAACTGACAATTGCATGCAGCCCTTGCCCATCTTAGAGCTTCAGTAATGGACAGCAGAGCTTCCATAGAGTATCCACTTTTGAAGCCAAACTGGTCACTGTCGATAAGGTTGTTCTTGGAGAGAAAAATATTCTAGATTGATTCTAGACTGATGATGTTGTCATAGTGCATTATGAAGTGTGGAATTTGGAACTAGCTTCACCAAACAGAACTGTAAAAATACACTTTTTCCCAAACACTCCCCCTGTTTTCAAACAGATTGTCCCACATAAAGCATTTAAAAATGCATTCCTAACTGTCAAACATTACATCAGAAGTTTGTGTGTGGAAGCCCTGATGCAGTACCTACGTGACTCTTTAAATGGTATCTGTGCTACATTTGCAGGAGTTGGACCATCAGAACGTGGTTCCAGAAAATCCAGTTCATCAGGTGATAGAGTTTACCGTTACACTAATGGACTCTGGGTACCAAGAGATACTGAGAGACAAAGATTCACCTCAGTATCATGACCTATCACTACATCTCCAAGATCAGGTATGTGACTGTGGCACGGTGGAGGGCGGGACCGGGGCGTGATTACGCACGCCCGGTCCCGTATTAGGCTAATTAAGCCATCAAGAGGGATAAAGGCCACTCGCGGACGGCGATGCAAGAGAGAGAGAGATCGTTCACGGACATGTCCGTCGTCTTATGTGTTTGTCTTTTGAGTTTTACATTAAACCTTTAGTTTATATGTCAAGCCGGTTTCTCGCCTCTTCCTTGCCCTCGAAAATGATCTGTGTTACAGTGACCAAATAATATACGAGAACGCAATGTTTTTGCAATTTTTTGAGGAATCAAAACAGGCTAAGAGGCTTTACCAAGGTAAGACTGCAGGATCTGATGGCATCTGTCCCAGAGTCTTGTGGATGCTAATTATTTGAGTATTTAACTCTGCCTGGAGAGACTCTCTGCTTGTTATGGGCCTTATGTCCATATAATGGGCTGCCCACTGTCTGGTAGAAGACTATCTGCATATTGCACTCAAAACTGGAAAGAATTTTCTCTATTCTGATTGACTGTCTTTTATGGGAACAAGGGCATACAGGTTTTTTATCAGTCCACCTCGAAACAAAGTAATGGTTATAATGTACTGGTAATACCTTAAACCCTAGTAGCCCATCCCAGCAGCGCCCATGATAGACACCATTGGGGGCATCTAGTGCCAGAGCCAGCTTTACTTCCTAAGGGGTCCCTCTCTTCTGTCTGGGAGGGCCTCTTCATTTTTGCCAAAATATGCAATGTCCCAGCTAGTACAGGATAGTTCTCAACCATAGTATACACATATGCCCAAATAACATGTTCAACTTCATGTGCATATTTATCTTTCTATTTGTTTTTGTTTATTTATTTTTATTTTATTTGCAGATACAACAAGTTTTGGATGGCCTACCTGGATTTATGGATGTCCAGGTGTTAAGAATTAGGTAGGTCTACTCACAAAAATAATAATCAGAGTTGATTAAATTTGATCAAGTTCATTTTAAAAGCAGTGACTAATTCCTGATCACCTGACAATTTTATTGCTGCATGCGAAATAATTATTTGCATTCACACTGAATTGCATGTGTATATGCTGTTTGTTGACATTAAGTAAGACTGACTTCTTGTTTCAGATGTTTTTGATTTTCATCTTTGTTTCTCTTTTTTTGCATGCAAGTGAGACAGAACCATCTGAAGGGTAATCATGTTATAATGTGTATAACGTGCAGAGTCTCCATGTACCACCACTAATTTACAACTAGTTCACACTTTTGTGGTCCATTGTGTGATGTGATGTTTGATTTGATTGGATCACATAAGCAAAATTACTAAGAGGATACCATACTTTGGAAAAATGTGAAGTATAGGCTCAAACCATCCATCCATCCATTTTTTTGTCAAGCTGTGTCTATTGCTTCTGTTTCTCCAGGGCTGGAGGAATATCAGTGGTCTACACAGTGGTTTTTGAGACTACTGCACTTAACGTTGCTGATGAAAGTTTAAACACTGGCACAGTGGTTTCATCTACAGGACCAAGTCTGAAGGATACAATAGTTAAAGCACTGATTGAAAAGTCATCTCTTCTTGATCTTGATTCACTGACCTTTGAGACAGGTAATTGAAATATTTGGAGAAAAAAATCCTTAAATGGTGTATTTATTCGTGTTTCAGTAAAAAAAAAAAAAAAAAAAAAAAAAAACAAGTTCATGGACTCCATGTCAGTTTGGTGCATATTTTCTTTCATCAGGCAAAGACCAATCCTCAACCAGACCGCCTGTTTTTGAGGTATCTGAAGACATTACAGCTAAGCTAACATAGTATTTTGTTCTATGCAACTTATTCTTTATCTTGCTGATACAGAGCAGACCACTCACATAACCTCCTTTAATGTGTATTACATTAAAAAGTAGTATGAAGCAAACTTGTAATTGTACACCTGTTAATTTGTAGCCCTTTGATGAAGACTCATATGATGACCTCAGTTTCACAACAAAAGAAACAGTGGTTGAAGTTCATCTTTCATCAGATGCTGATCAGAATGCTCTAGATACAATTTTGGATCAAACAACTGCTGCAGAGATAGCCATCACCCCAACCCATAACCCAACACAACCAATAACTGAACCTGAAAATGGGGCCGTCATCATACACCTGCTAGAAACTATTCAAGGTGAAACTGGTGAGCTCATAATAGACATTTTACCTGTTCCACCAGTAGAGGAAACTCCAAGTGTGGATGACAGCAAATCATTAGTCATTGTTGATGAAGACAAGAATCTGGCTCCATCATCTTCACATGATGTCTCAACATTATACCCAAGTGACAAACTGCCTGGAACTACAGAGAAACCTTCATTAGATAGTGACTTTAATCTCAACACAATTCCAGAGGATGACATCATAGTTAAACCAGTAACTACCACCCACATTTTGTTCACCACCGCAACAACATTTAGTCCAAGGTCTGACAAACCAAATTTGCCTGTCACTACTGACTTTGCCATCACCCTACAACCTTCAACTGAACCAATTGATCCAATAACCGAAGTAACGGATTCTAATGAAATTCCAGATGTGGTTCAAACAGTAGACACTAGGACAGTTGTAAGGGAGGAAGAGGACACTGATGTACTGAGAACGGAACCAGAGGAAAATGCTAAGGCTGGGGTTGGTATACCTGAGGTTGTGACAATAGAGTCTATAGCAGTAATTGGATCTGAGGAAGATACTATGGTACTGCAAGACACTGTGGCTTTAGAAGATCAGGTATTAAGACCTGAAGAAGTGACTACTGTAACAGAACTTCAAGCTGAGTATGATACATTAGAACCTGAGGGAACAGTTGAGGTAGCAGGATCAGAGAAAGATGAGGTTGGAAAGTCAATCGAACAAGATGTGGTAGCAGGACAAGAGGAAAAGGATGTGGTAGCAAAACCAGATGAAGATGGGACTGCAAAACCAAGAGAACAGGATGAGGGTACAAAACAAGAGGAAAAGATTGAGGTAGCAGAACCAGACAAAAAAGTAGTTCAAGAAGAATCAAAAGTAGAAGTCAAGGAACATATCACTGACAAAGAAGTTAAAGTGGAACAAAAGGAGGATGTTCAGATAACAGAACTAGGAACCATAGCAGAGGAAATGCGACCTGAAGAGGAACCTCGTTTAATAGAAGAAGAGGTTGAGGTTGTGGAACCTCAGAAAGAGGCTGATGTATCAGAACATGCTGAGGTAACAGAATATGGAAAAGACATCAATCTGGATTATTCTGATGTGGAGACCGCAAGTGAAGTCTCTGAACCTACTAAAGGATCAACAGAACCTCCTGCAGAGATGATTAAGATTAAACCACCAGAATCCTCTGTAACAGAAATTTACCTGGTTGAACACATGGACAATTACCAGCCTGAAGAAACAGGTAATTTGCCCTTTGTGCCAGTTGATGGTGTTCAACCAGAGATAGACATTAGTAAACCTGAACATGTGGAAGACACTGGCCTTGAGGACCAACTCTCCAAACCTGAGGTTGAGGAATTTCCTGAGATTTCAGATATGGTTACAGAGGACAAGACCACAGAACCAGAAGAGACAGTGACTGATGTTCATCCTACTGAGTCTCTACCAGAAATTATCAAAGAATTAGCCTCAAAGAAAGATGAAGACTTACTATTTGTCATTGACAAAAAGGAGGAGCCAGAACTCATAGTGATGGGTGAGAGTGTATTTCTTAATATAAATATTTTGTCAAACTTATTTTTAGAATGAACTTGATAAGTTTACTGGGGAATATACACTACACTTTATGGCCGCAGGTGTACCAAACACCACACCAAACTATGGGCAATAATAGGAAGCTGGTTCTCTCTATCCTGCCCAAACAGCTATCACTTTCTGGGAAGGCTGTTCACTTGAGCATAGCTCTGGAGTTTGCTCCAATACAGATACAAGAGCATTAGTAATGTGATGCACCAGTGTTGGCCAATGGCTTGCAGTATGTGTTTTGGGCTGTAGGCCAGTCTTTCACACCAGTCACTAATTAATTTAATTGGTGGCATCCTATGACAGTGCTTAAGTTACATGTCAATGGGGTCTTTGGAACACCTAATTCTACTGAACATGTTTGCCTAAGGAGATTGAATAGCTTTAATCTTTTGTTAGTAATGTGCGTAGCTTAAATAACCAAACACGTTCATTGGAAAGGGGGTGTCTACATGCTACTGACCCTTTAGTGTGTAGTAGTTGCCAGTCACAGATCTGATCTGCAGAACTACATGGCCTTATTAATGTGATAGTGATAGAGTTTAGAATGGATGAGGTGCAAAGCCAAAGGTAATGCCAAACAGGAAAATTAAGTGGGGAAGTGACAGCAGTTATTTTAGGTGGAAGTCATCTATTGTAAATGGAGTGGAGCGTATTAAAATTTTAGCTTGGTAGTGTTTTTGATCCACAAAATCCATTATTTGCAGTCCAAATATAATTTTTAACTCTTCAATATTGTTTTCCTAGAGGAAGACATTAAGGGAGAGGATGTCCCTAAAGAACATACACTACCTGTGGAGGAAACTGCTTCCCTGCCTATGGAGGAGACAGCATTAGTGCCTATGGTGGAGAAACCATCATTACCTGTGGAGGAAACTGCTTCCCTGCCTATGAAGGAGGCTGCATTACTACCTATGGAGGAAACTACATCATTACCTTTGGAGGAAACTGCTTCACTGCCTATGGAGGTGACTGCTTCACTGCCTGTGGAGGTGACTGTATCATTACCTATGGAGGAGACTCCATCATTAACTGTGGTGGAAACTGCAAAATCACCAGTGGAGGAAACTGTCTCACTGCCTATGGAGGTGACTGCATCACTACCTGTGGAGGAGACTGCATCATTACCTGTGGAAGTGACTGCATCATTACCTATGGACGAAACTGCTTCTCTGCCTATGGAGGAGTCTGTTTCAGTACCTATGGATGTGACTGCAATATTAACTATTGAGGAGACTTTTTCACTACCTGAGGAGGAGACTGCATCATTACCACTTGCAACTGATTTTCCTTTGACAACTATGTCTGCAGACCTTGGACCTTTTGAAGTATTTTTAACAGATGCAGCTGTCATTACTTCAACACCTGTGGAAGAGGAAGAGGATTCTGATTCGCCAACTGAAAGAGTGGAATCACCTGTTGACCAGGACACTGTACCTAAGGAGTTAGAAGTTGTAAGAGTTCAGAAAGTGGAAAATGAGGACACTTCAATTAATTCAGAAGTTCTAGCCACTGATTTAGACCAAATGGATGTAGTAAGTACAGAGACCATTGACTTGTTGAGTTATGACGGTGGATATTCTTTTCCAAATGAAGGACATCTATTGCAGTCAACACAAGCACCATTACTGAAGTACATGACAACTCCCTCAATGACCACAGCTACAAAAGGCAAAGAGCTAGTAGTGTTTTTCAGTTTGCGTGTTACAAACGTGATGTTCTCAGAAGATCTTTTCAATAAGAGCTCAGCAGAATATAGATCTTTGGAAAACAGATTTGTGGAACTGGTGAGTGCAACTGTTGATTACCTAATTTTGTCAAATAACATTTTCATGATCTTTTATCTAAGAATTCTTCACTTTGAGATTTTACAGTGCCTGTAATATAATTGTGTAGCTCTTCATTTCTTAATTTGTCAGAGCTTATTAAACAGAAGTAACACCAACATCAATCTTAACATTTAATTCACATTCATGACCCATTATAACAATATTTTATTAAACTGCCAAAATGGACCATATTTTCTTCAGAGATGATAACTGGAAGTCACTCACTGAATTAAACGTGCAATGAATTGAGGTCAGGTGTGAAAATTATTTAGTTTAATCATTTATAATAAATCAGAATGTAATATGACCTTGGGTTCTAGAAAAGCAATATACAAATACAATATTGTTATTAATGTAACACTGCAGTTATTGTAAGTTTATCATTGCATCCTACATACAGTTTAACATATTATTTTTTAAGAACAGGAGACATAAACAGGAGCAATGTCTTTGTCTGCCTATAGCTAACACTGGCCCTGCCTGATAATCTGTGTCCTTAGTCCTCTTTATTTAAAGAATTACTATAGAGGAAAACAAGATTAGTGCTTAGGCTAATGGGAGGCCCTTCTAAGTCTACTACAGTTGGTGCAAATACATAAACCAAGCTTTTTTCGTCTTTTTGCACAGCTACTCCCGTACCTACAGTCTAACCTAACAGGCTTTAAGCAGTTAGAAATCCTAAACTTCAGAAATGGAAGCGTGGTGGTCAACAGCAAGATGAAATTTGCCAAGTCTGTGCCATATAACATTACTCAGGCGGTCCAAGGAGTCTTGGAGGACTTCTGTGATGCTGCGGCCCAGCGTCTGGACATAAATATTGACAGCCATTCCTTAGATATAGAACCAGGTAAGAGTCACTGGTGCACAGGAGTTTACTGGTCATTTCTATTCATTTCAAACTGAATCAGTATGGTTGGATAGCATTACTCACAAAAGGTCAATAATTGCTACAAATGAGATAAAATTTGCTCTTTAATTTTAGCTGATGAAGCGGATCCTTGCAAGTTTCTTGCCTGCAATGAGTTTTCCAAATGTGTGGTGAACCGGTGGACAAAGGAAGCTCAATGTTTGTGTGAGCCTGGCTACGTAACGCTGAACGGACTGCCGTGTCAAAGTCTCTGTGTTGTCCAGCCTGATTTCTGTCTGAATGGAGGAAAGTGTGAGATTTTACCAGGGCATGGTGCTGCTTGCAGGTACCTCAGTAAACAATTACAGTTAGATTTAAAATTGAACCAAGACTCTGAATTCAATTCTATCATATAATTGAATAAAAATTATTATATTCTCTCTACTGTTGCTTTAGTTTTTAGCTAAATCAAGTTTCTGACTGTATGTTGGCAAACCTGTTTACTACTATGATAGTGGGACAATTTGTTTCAGCACTTCAGTAGTTTTGGTTGTGCTTTGTAGTAATTTATTTAAAGGTGAAGTATGTAATGTATGTGCTACTAGCATCACAAAAGGAATTGCAAAACTTCCTTGTACTCTCCCCCTTCTGCTGTGGGTTAAAAAAAATGTTGTTGTGTTGGGCTAGTGAGTTTGCTATAACAAACCCTGCTTGTGAACAGAATCAATCTATGAATTGCTCAATTATACTCTAGTTGTCTCTCCATATTAAAGTAGGAGAGAAGAAAGTGTTTTAACATCCAAAATATTACACCCTTCACCTTTAGGAAATTACTCCAGACTTAGTAACATGTAAATATTGGGATGTTGCTGTGTAAAGGCTCGGGTATACTTCTTCCCGTGTTCTGGGTCGTCTCACAGACAGTCTCAGCCTTTTTAAGTACAGTATACTCTGTTGACCGCAAACGAATACCAACATGTTCGACGCATACATAACTATGACCACTACTCTATCATTATTATGTCAAGGGTAGACTCATATGGTAATATTGTGCACAGAAGAGGACTGTCCAGGTGTTGAGAAAATCTGAGCCGCACGCAGTCAGTCCATACAGACTGTGCTGATGACGAAATTTTCTTCACACATACTGTGCGTGTTCCGATCAGTAACAGGAACAACCGAAGTATACTTTGGCCTTAACTGTGCAAGATCTCTTTAAGATTAAGTCCTTTTGTATATGTTCTAACTGTCTCTCTTGACCCTTTTAGATGTCCTGTAGGTAAATTCTGGCACTTTTTCGGGGAGAGATGTGCAGAACTGGTCGTGCTGCCTCTAGACCCCTTTCTTTCCCTAGTTTGCCTAGTGGGGGCGCTCGCCTTTCTTTATGCCATAATTTCTCTCATGTTATCTATGTGCAGGAAATGTGTACGGACCAGAAAGACACTAACTCTAGTGTAAGCAGGTCTTTTTTGTCAGATTTTTATATTTTTTTATATTTGCATTTAGATAATTTGTTGTTTTATCAAAGATCACATAAACAGTACGTACACATAATGAATTATCTGAAGATTCGAGAAGACAACGTGATATTTAAATGTAAGCAAAAAATATAATAAATGCAATCTGGATAATCTGTGTGTAAATTTGTAAATCAAGTTTGTGTATTAAATTCATAAGTCTTTAACACTTCAAGTAATGCTCTGGGCACAATACAAGTTAAGTTGTCATATCCTCGATTACAATGTAAAATTATTTTGACTTATCCTTCAGTATAAAAAAATACATATTGCATTTACAGTACTGCACTTACTGTACAATGGAAGTCTGTTTTTAGACTTAACTGACAGATAAGTCTAATTTGTTTTCTATGGCAATCAACGTCATGTTACAGATGCTTTTTACAGAGCTTAAGGCATAATTATGGATTTGATAAAAAGCATGTGAATTATAATATTTTTAACACATATAACTTAGGCTATGTAAAACCTTGCCTTGGGTTGATTATTATGTAAGTAAATTGGAATTATAGCAGTGTAATGTGATGGGACAACGTAACAATGTAATTGCAGGTATTTTAACAATTTGTCTACTGATTCCTCTGTCTGTTCTTCATGTTATTTTGTTATATGAGCACACTTCTTTACACCATAAACATGTTCTATGCAAGTACATGCATTTCATCAGAGCACATTTCATAATGCAACACAAGTATAAATTGCATTCTCAGCATTGTCGCAAGGGAAACGCTATCGTTAGCGCAACATTAGTGGACATTAGAGTAAACTGTCTCCTCCAAAAAAATTGCTTGTTGAAATTAATTAATTCAATTGTTTACTTTGGTTCCAGTTGTTAACCTAGGACTTAACTGGAACTTGATAATTTATAATAATTTTTTATGTCAAAATAATTCAATTTAATGTATTTCAGTTAACATCTAGCAAACATTAGCACATGTTAGCATGCTAAATGTAATTCCCTTTCAAGTCGGTCACTTCATAATAATTTATTGTCAGACTGCACTTGAAGTTCCACCCCTCATGCGTTCATCATCACGAGCATATAAAGTGAAGCACAGTGCTATTTGATCAGAATTGTCTCCTTCAGTGTCACAATTATGGATTTGCATGGTTACTGTTTTAAACTTTCGGTTAACCACATGGTTTCATAAGCCATGTTTCATAAGGAGTTGGGATGTGGGAAAAAAGACTGTATATTGCAATAAAATTTCCTCATACTGCTCAAAATAGCATAGTGAGTTATGAGCCTAAATAACACAATACATAGATCATCAAATGAAAACATCTGACATCAAAGTCAAATAAAAATAGTAAAACTGTCACTTCCTGTTTATGAGTTCTACCCAGGCAGGCTTACATTTCCGTTGTTGGCAGCTAATGCAAGTATTGTTATGTGCATGAAGTTACACTGCTGGACTGGGAAGAGAAATCGGCCCGGAATTTTACATGGCATCTGGCCCAAAACTTATTGAGTGGGGGGAGTTCGAAGTTCAGTTCGAAGTCCTTTTCTGCATATCGCGTCACATTTATCCATTCTCCCAATGACCAGTTCGCCCCTTATCAGCCCCAGAGTGCGTTGGACAACAGGGACAATGTGGAAACATTTCTTTTAACTTTACATTTTGTCTAAAAATTAGCTGAACCTGAAAGAAAAAACATTGAGATTCAGCGCAACAAAGACATACGTCCAGGCATTAACAGTATATAGAAATAAAATGCAGACACACACAAAAACATGTTTGAATGGCCCCTAACTCACCCTATACTTGAAAAACTGACCCAAGCCTGGACAGAAACACAACGGTTTGTTGGAACTTGTTGAGTTTGGGTCGGTTTGAAGACCTCTATTGTGCATGTAGAATAACGAATAGTGATTCTGTTATTCAAATAATGGTGCACCGAATGGTTAAATGAATGTCGATTATCCGTGCACACCCTTAGACGCGATATTATCTCTTGTACACTGGGCACCCAAATCTTCACTTCGTCATTTGATTCTGCACAACCTCAATTCCCTGTGGTGCTTCGACAAACAAGACAACACTGTGTTTCGCCGCTGAGCTTGTACATCTCAGATAGTGGATTATTTTCTGCTCCCTGTATGTTAGTGGACAGACGAGCCTTCACTTCGCTGTCGATACTGCACTTCATCAGCGAGTAGATTATTTTCAGCTTCCTGTTGTGTCGACCTCCGCTGACACTGTCGGCACACGTATTGCAATCACGTTTTGTAACGACAAAGACGGGGATGCTCAAAAAGCTCAACTTGAGTGGCGCACTCAGAGTGCACCCATGAGTTCTTGACTTGATGATCGGTTTTGCTGTTCCTCTATGAGTTGCACTCACATAAAATAAAATCCTACTTTGCGTGAACACTAGTTCTAGAGCCGCAGCATTTACAACGCTTGACCATGCTTAGAAGAGGGTTTATACTGAGATTGCCCTGGTGGAAGAGGCAGTAGTGGCCCTCCTGCACACCACCTCTGCAATGGGCTGGATGACCAGACCATGCACCCATCCAAGTCTTGCAGACTTACATCTGGATTCTTAAGCAAGGGCTAAGGAGCTTCAGGTCAGGCTGGTTCAGCTGTGCACACCATGGCAGTCATGCAGGCATACCGGACTGACCTGCTCAATGATTTGGATGAGAACGTCCCGGATCCCAAGTTGTTTAAGAAGCTGTGTCATGCCACTGACCTAGTGCCCCTACCAAAGTCACTGCCCAAGCTATGGCAGAACAATGGGTAGCCTGGTGTCCATGGAGAGTCATCTCTGGCTTAATTTGACAGAGATATGTGATAAGGACAAAGCTGTGTTTCTCGAAGTTCTAGTGTCACAACAGGGCCTGTTTGGTGACACCATGAGTGCTTTCACCAAGTGGTTCTAAGCAGTCAAAAAGAAGTTGCAAGCCTACAAACACATCTTGCAGAGGCCCTAAAATCAATGTCCCTGCTACTCTTTCTCCCAGTGGTTAGGTCCCAGCGGCCTTGACCTAAGTGGAAGATCGTGCTTCCAAATCGCCCTCATCCCAGCAAAAAGACTGCTTCTGGGATAGGCCAGCATGACGGTGCTAGTACCAAGCGAGAACCATAGATCATAGACCTGTTCGCTCCAGCTCTAAAGAAAGCACGGACAACTCCTTCATGACCCCGCAGACTTTCCCTCACTCTCCCCGCAAGTTGCTGGGATACAACACTATTTCTGTTTGTTTTGTTGTTGGTTTCATGCCAAAAAATTGTCATGTTCCATAAAACATTCATGCCCCATTGGAATTGCTCAAGGTGCAAATATGTGTGTGTGGAAAAGGCAACAATTTCCAATAAAATTTGCAATACCCAATGTTAAAAGTGTTGTATGGCCATTCCCCAAGGGTGAATGGCGTTCGGTACCTGGTGGTCACAGGTATCCTCTTGCCCATTACGCATGCCATGGTTTTCCAGGCATTTCCAGATGGATGCTGGGCACAGTGCTTCAGTTTGCTAGGCGACCGACCCATTTTGACAGGGTTGGAAAAATTGGGTTACAATGCATGCTTCCAAAAGGGGTTGGGGTGTTCTGTACAATGGACTTCCAGTTTTCACCTGGACAGGTGCGTGAGCGTTGTGGTACATAAATCACCTGGAACTGCTTTCAGTCTTCCTAGATCTGAGAGCTTTCCAGTCAGTCGCGCAGGGTTTTCGGGTACTGGAAATGCAAAAATGCGTCCCATCCCAAAGAACCTGGTTTGCCTGGTTTTACATCTTGGAGGTTTCCCCCCTTTTTCCCAGGTTCTTGCTGTAAAGGAGGGCTAATTTTTAAATGCTACTAACTTGCAAGCTAGTGCATTGTCTCTTGACTATTGGTCTTATGACTCTGCCATTTTTAATCAGACTCTATCGAGTGTTAATGTCCTATTACCCTGATGGATAGTGGTAATATGTCAGCTGGTGGTCAATGATCTTGTGTCTTCCTCACCAAAATTTGAATTGACATAGTTTGCAATGCTTCACTACCTGGGTTGGTTAATTTCACTGCCACATTAAAATGATTGTTTTATCCTCCCTCTTCCTTCCCGTTTTCCTGAGCAACCACTGGGCAATGACATGATGATTCTTATTGCATGTTTTCTGTTTCTGTTCTCAAGAAGCAATGTAAAACCTACCAAAATGAGTGATCCAGATGGAAAACAACAACCATTTAAGTGTTTAAATTAAGTGTAACAATAATTTCAGGCTCAACTTTTTCAAGTTTTAGCAGTCATAACAGCTAGAATTAGTTAATGATATCAACTAACCTCAGACCATCGCTTCATGTCATCTACCCAAATTACTGTAAAATAAAAACGGTCATCTCGATTCTGTGAATTATATGCACTATAGAGCCATGTTTTTTATTTGAATTTTTTACAAAAGTATTACTTTAATCACTTGACCCGCTAAGATTATACGCCGATGCGAGTGACAACACTGGAAGTTGAAAACACAAAATCCACGTTTAGAAAAAGATTTATTAGCAATATGAAGGGGAAGTTCTGTCAATTCCTTTAACTACCATACTGGCTAGTAGGTATCGCTAGTGCATGTGGATCAGTTGCATGGCATGATGGTATAAAATTCCTAAAGCATCAGCAACTGAGGCAGCGTCAAAATGACCGACATGAAAGGGAATGGTGCGATTACGACTGAAACCTGGTTCCCTGAAAGGAGGGAACGAGACGCTGCGGGCAATGGCCACACTACTGATTTCTCACTTTAAAGGGTCCAAGAGATGCACTCTCTTACCTTCAGTCAAAAATCCTTATTAAATAGCACTGTGGTGCACCTCACATGCTTGCAATGACACATGCATCTGGGGAGAAAGCATCAAGCGCTATGTGCCAATAAATTGCCGTGATTCTAAAGGGATTCAGAAATCATTATTGCTAGATGAAATTTCCAGTAGCGAAGCATCTCGGTTCCATACCTATCAGGGAACCGGGGTTACAGTCATAATCATCCTGCTTTCTTTAAACATGTATAATGTTGCAAGGAATGAGACAAGTGTAATAATTGCACTGGCATGTGCAAGTATTTGCTTTATAAGTGTAGAAACATACAAACGGATTTCACTGGCCTGATCTGTACTCAACCTACTATGGCCCGTTTGTTTTTGCACAGAAATTTTAAGGTAACTCTATTGTCACCTTGAGTTCTGAGTTTTGTTACCGCCAAAGAAACATATTAAGTATGTTCAACAGAACTCTGCGCTTGCGGTATGTTGACCAAGCATTTACTTCTGCTTTTGTCAACTTCTTGTACACAGTATGTTTCTGACCTTACCCACCTCAGATTTATCTAATTTCTCGATGTTATTCTGTGCCTTTTATCTTTATTTCAATATTTGTTGATCTTTGTTTTGCAGATAATTTCAGTCTTAGGTATGCCATCTGTTCGTGATCATTAACAACATTATAGTTTCAAAATCTCTTATTGAAACATTGTTAGAATGCCTAAATTGACAGTGATGGCATCATAATGGCCTTTGGATACCTGATGGTGTCATAATGACCTTAGGCTCTCTAAGGATGTCATAATGTCTCATGGAGACCTGATGACATCTCAATTGCCTTTCAGTACATGATGATGTCATAAAGGCTGCCTTGCAAACACATACTTGTAATACAAACCTAGTTAAACCTTGTTTTTACTATGACATTATAATGCTGTAATTATATTTATTGCAATAGAAAACATTTTGCTCCCCATAACAGGTCTGCAAATGGGGAAAAAAATTATATGATTTCCAGCATTTTTCCACTACAAAACAAATGTCTGTTTTGTACAAAAGAATGTCTAAATTTACTAATGTCTTTCTTACAGAACTTGATGCTTGACACCCCTGTGAGTTTTTCCTGGATAATTCAATGCAATGTTTTATTTTTCCTTCAGGTGATCTTGATGTGTTTCTTTAACATTTGACATCAGTCCTTCACACAGATGCCTGTCTTGTGTTTTGTTTTATAGAGACAGACAGCAGTCCACAATACCAGGCCTGATGAGTTAATCACTGAAGATTCACACATTGTAATACCTGGCTGTCTGTGAGGTAACAAACCAAACTATCAGTCCACATTTAAATTAAGAACATTATAGGAACAGTTCACCCAAAAATGAAAATTATCCCATCACATTTACTCACCGTCATGCCAATCCATATGTCTATGACTTTCTTCTGCTGAATACAAATAAAGATGTTAAGTAGAATGTCTCAGATCTGTAGGTCTATTCAATGTAAATGGTGCCAGATGCTGTTTGCACCTTAGTTTAAAAACTAGCGTACACCTTTTGTATTTGTACAATAATATACCTGTTTTATACTTTAAAATGTTTTTATAGAAGAGGCGCATAACTGGTAGCATGACACAGTGCACCTGAGGTTAGTGGTGTCTCATGCCTTTAAATACAGAGTGGGCCTTTCCTAAAAAGACCAGGCTCTTCACCGTGCATGCACAAATTCCCAGGGACGTAAAGATTTTTAGAGAAATATCTCTGCTCTGTTTGGTCCATACAATGCAAGTGAATGGGTGCCAAATATTTGAAGAATCCACATAAAGGGAGCATAAAAGTAATCCATATGACTCCAGTGGTTAAATCCATGTGTTCAGACACTATATGATAGGTGTGAAACAGATCAATATTTAAGTCCTTTTTTTATATATAAAAAAAATTCTCCTCCCTGTCCAGTATAGGGCGATATGCACAATGAATGTGAATCACCAAAAACAGAAGAAGAAAGTGAAAGAAAAGGGAATATTAAATATTGATCTGTTTCTCACCCACACGTATCATACTGCTCCAGAAGACCACCAGAGTCTTCTGGAGTACTTTTATGTTGCCCCAAAATGTTGGCACCCATTGTATACATTGAATTGTATGGACCTACAGAGCTGAATTATTCTTCTATAATCTTCATTTGTGTTCTGCAGAAGAATGAAAGTCATACACATCTGGAATGGCATGGGGTGAGTATATGATGAGAGAATGTTCACACTAACCCTTTAAGACACCATACCCGTTATCTCAACTGAAAGGATAAGGTGCAGTTGATGCACAAGATGCTCCTTCAGTTATAATTCAATTGGGCACTTTATTTCACCCTTTTAAATATTTGATGTTTATTTTAATTTAAATGAATTTTATTAAAAAAAAAGTAATTAAAAGAGATTCAAACTTGTATCGCCCGACTATATATATATATAAAGTATATTTACATATAGTTTTTTACCCACTCCATTTCAACATCAGTGTCTTTGTCGCCTTTGTAGTTTTCTGTGTTCCACCAAACTATTGAGGTATAAATAATTGCTGTGTTGCAAGTGTCATTTACACTTGGGTGTGAGTCACTCTGAAATATTTGTCCCATCAATGCAAAACTATTTGTTTCTCTATTAACAGAGTTGGGAAGATGTATTTTGTTTTCCTCCAATGATGCTTGACTCATGAAGACTCCAGATTCAGAATGAGCAGCCAAACTTCCTGAACAAATGGGTCAAGTCTAACCACTGTTGATTCAAATTTGACCCATCAGAAACACTGAATGTCAAAAGTGAATGTTTGCACATGATTGCAGAAATTATTTAGTTTCCTCACAATGAGGAAATTATTAGTCAGTCTTAGAGAATACATAAATAATGTGTTTCAACATTCTTAAAATGGGAACATAATTGTGATTTGGTGTTTAATTATTATAAATTGTCAAGCGTAGTGAAGGCATTTTTGTCATTTAGCATGGTTGTCCTGTGAAAAGCAGAAAAGTACAGACTTCTTTGGAAACATTCTTTTATTGATATACTATGGGGTGCCGAATGTAAAATAAGTCAGGTTGCAAAAAAAAAAGAAAAAAAAGAAAAGTCACATTTGCCCAAATGACTCATAAAATGTCTATATTTTTGGCTAAAATTCTAATGTAAATCACAAGTATAGAACTTGTTAAATGTAAATCTCAATATTGAGCCACACATTAAGAGGAAAATCAAATTAGTGACGCATGAATGGCAGCGTCAATTAATTGGATGTGAATTTCCAAAGCAAATGAGTTGGGTATGTTTGACTGGCAGTCAAGTTCTTACTGTTAAGATCGCCCAGTGGCGTCACTAGTTTGCATGTTTTCTAAAAGGTTAGTTTAAAGTTTCAATTTACATATATTTTACCGTTATTTGTAAAAAAAAAAAAAAAAAAAAAAATGATATATATATATATATAATAAAAAATAAAAAAGTTTTTTTTCCCTGCCAAATCTGGACCCTTTTTTGTAACACTTTATTTTATATTTGGCACCAAATGTAATGTTACATTAACATTTATTAGTACCATTCTAGATTAGTTAAAATTTTATGCATAACAGATTCACTGTAATGAATGACTTGTATAAATGTTTATTTTTTTCTTCCACTATTTGCACTGAAACAGATACTATTATAAAGGCTTTAGTTTTTATTTGAAAAAAAAAGTATGTAGTCATTAATTATTTCATATTTATTTTATTACTTAGAATGAATAGTCATTAGCATATTTTTTAATTTTCCTCATTCTAATGGGAATTTTATATCTTCTGCTGTAGAGTGTCAAGAGGAAATATTAATATTACATTTCCAAATGTTTGTTTTGTAACAATAGAATAGAAGTAGAAGAATGTGTTTTGAAACAGATGGTATGACCCCCACAGACCCCAGATCTCAACATCATTCAGTCAGTGTGGAATTACATGAAGAGACAGAAGCCTAAATACACAGAACTGTGGCAAGTTTTCCAAGAAGCTTTGAACCACCAACCTGCCAATGACCTTTAAAAATTGTGCAAGTGTTCCCAGGACAATTGGTGCAGTTATACAGGCATAGGGTGGTCACACCAAATATTGAATTTTTTATAATGCTTCCTGAATAAATACAATTATAAATAAAAATAATTAATGGTATTATTTGTGAGTGTGTGTGTGTGTGTGTATAATTAGGGCTTTATATATATCATTAAAAATATATTATTAAAATCATTTTTATTAAACATTTTTCTTTCACTCAAAAGTCACATTTAGTGGTCATTACATACCAGAGTTTTGTATTTACTGTATTATAGCTTATTGCAAGTTGTTAAATTGACAGTGAATATCAAAAGTCAAAATAGTGTAAAGAGATGAACCATCTCAGCATTTACGTCTACATGTCTTTATTTCAATGCGAGACTCATTTAAATGTTAGGAAAAGACACACTTATTGAATTTCTTCCAAGGAACATTCCCAGTGAATTATTTATGGATTATTCATATACCAAAACATTTTATATTACTTAGACTATATTAAGAGGCAGTTAGAGGCAATTACACTGTCAAGAACAGTAATTTAAGTCAAATCAATGGAATGATTCAATGTGGCAGAATTTAAAATATGAAAAACAAAACATCAAATATGAGACAGTTACTAAAGAAATGATTTTTTTTAAATGAATGCTTGTTTAGCAGGCTGTCTTCCCTTATCAAATTACAGAGCTAAGTTTGTGTGTACACACAGACCAGTGTATTTTCACAGCAAAAAAGACAAAAAATATTTTCTTAATCAGTTTTTGTCTCGTTTTCCTCAAAACAAAATACATTTATTTGGGAAGCAGAATTTTTAGATTTATCAGAAAATACATCTTGAAATAAGTTATTTTTCAAACCCATTTATAAATATAGTCTTGTTTAAAGCATAAACCTTACTAAATGTTGTGAGATTTATGCTTTAATCAAACTACATGCCAGTGTGGTAGGACAAATAAACATCAAGATATATCCTCTAAAATCAAGTCTTCCTATTGTACACAATTTTGCAAGGATGTTTAGGTGTTTTTCCTGGAAAACAAGACAAAAATACTGATTATGAAATTCTTCTTTCTTACATTAGAGATGCTCTTCAGATATAATGTGTGTGTGTGTGTGTGTGATTATTTGAGCATGCTCTGCAGCATGGCAGTGGCGTAAGTGGGCCGGGCCTGTCTGCTCTCAATGGCGTTTCTAAGGTACTGAATTCCTCCACAGCGTTCCCAGATCTCTTCAAACTGGCGGGGGAGAATCTCGGCACCACGTTTCCGTGTCAAACCGGTCTCCTCCAAACTCAACTCACACATCTCCATGTCATCCTTACCTATACAGACAAACATATACAACAGTTTAGATAAACATTAATTTACAAACCCGTATTACATATTTCACAGAATAGGGAGGCACAGATATTGAACTTTATGCAAATAGAATTAAAGCAAATTTTGGGTAATGGACGATAATGTATAGGGTGGCCAATTTTAAAAACCTATCCATATAATAAACAGAACAAAATTTATATTTGGTGCATAACGCCAGACTTTTTGCATTCAATGCAAATAATAGTTTATGCTATTTACACCCCAGTGCAAATAGTGGCAGAAATTATTTGCACCCCAACCCTGCTGCAAAGAAAGGTCGATACTAATTGCACATTGGTAATATTTGCACCCATATTTAAATACTAACAGAGTATATGGCCATCCCTGCAGTGTGTTTATCATGTTTATTTAGAGTCCCACAGAACCTACATTAACTTCTACCCCTAAACCTAACCTTAACCTTACCTTAGAAAAATTAACCTTGATGCTTACAACAGCAACCATGGTTTCATCACGGTATTTTTTGTAAACCTAAAATAACCATAAAATTAACCATGGTTACCATATTACCATCATATCATTGTACTAACACCATGGTTAATTGCATTAAAACTATGTTTTCTGCCAAAAAAACATGGTTACTACAATATTAATAATACAGTGATGCAATCTACACATAATGCCGAGGGAGGGAACAAGTGCGATCAACAGACCCCGCCTCCGGATCAAACCCTTCACTGCCATTCACCGTGCCCAAATCACTGAGATGAAATAAACCTTTGTATTCATTTTTATCTATTGTTTTAAGTAGTATTAAAGGAAATATTAAGACTAAATGTGGATTGGAACCGCAGTCACAAGGACAACAGTATGCATTAACACTCCATCTTCACAACTCACGTCACATCTACTGTTCAGTTTATCGTATATTCTGTGGGGTGCAAACAGTTGCACTGTGTGGCAGATGCTATTTTCACCGGGGACTCTTATTTTGAAATGTATGTACTTTCTGCTCAAAACCTCGAAACAAAACCTGTGCTCTTACAATAATCTAGAATGTTTCACAATAGAATCACTTTAAGGTAAACATTGCAAATTGTCATGTGTGTCCATTTGATAACATTTCATATTAATAATCATGAATTAATCCATAAACAGTGCTGGTGACAGACTCTTGGCTCCATCACAATGCTCAGTATGTAAATATTCACCAAATTAAGCTTTTTGTAACCTATATTTTCACCAGATAAAGAGCTTTGGCCACAGAGGAACACGGATCTTGATTATTGCCAATAACCGATAGTTCTAAAAGCAACTATCAGAACACAGATTAACTGGTAAAACCGATATATCGGTCGACATCTACTCATGTGCTATGCTACACTGCTATGCACTGGAAAAAGTGAAAAATCTTAATAGTGGAAATGCAACACTGTTTTAAAAACAGCTTATCTAATGTCACACTACTGAAAAATGAAGTTGAGATCGCATTAATTATAGTTAGTTACTCCACAATTCAAGACCTGATAAAAGAAAGTTTTAGATTTTATATTCTGATAATTCTGAAAAAACAAAAAACAAAAAAAAAAACACATTGGCCGACAATGACATGGTAACTGATATATCACATATCTTAAATGCATGAAGCACTTACACAGACAAAAACCAAAAAAACTAATAAAAAATTACTAAAATATTTAACGTATTTAAAGGTGGATTGTGTACTTTTATCTATGTTAATCCTCTCATTTATCCAAGTTTAATATGCAGAGTAAAAACATTTCAAAACATCCCCATCGGCCTGTCACACAGTAGTGACACTGACTCAACCAATGGTGTGAGTTTGGGGCAGGAGTTTCTCTTTTCAACCAATTGGAAGATGGATGAGTGTTCAGGAAACCTGTTTGAAAACATTCATTTTTGTCATTCTGTCCCTTCAGCTTTAAAGAAATGTATTTAAACGTGTTTAAAGTGAATGAGACCTGCCACCAGTAGAATGGGGTGTTTTTCTGGGTGCAGCTCCATCTGTCGGGCGATCCACGGCCCGTCAAAGTGGGCGTACCACCATCCTTTCTTATTGCTCTGGGGGTCTTTGTATTGGTCCCCCGGGCGGATGAAGGGAATGCGGAAGAATCGCTGCTGTCGATTCATCACGATCTCGTGCTTTTGATGCATGACGGGTGGAGCCGGGTTCTGCTGGGCTACAGGATGATAAAAACACATCATTCATTAATAATGTAGTGTCTGGAAACCACTCAACTATGAATTAAAAGTTAAATTAAAAATATTTCTGAGGAGAATTTTTTCTTCTTCTCTCTAATGTGCACAATGGGTGAATCGCACGAAAACATGACAAAAACAATAAGAGTTTTTCTGTTGTTGTTTTTTTTTAAAAAGATTTTTGCATTATGACATTCATTTGGATAAATATGCATATATGCCCATCAAATTGTCATCACTGTAATTGCATTGCTGAAAAAAGCTTGTTTCCTTCGTTAACTACAACAAATTATGAGATTAAACACGATTAAATACTTGTATTATAAGATCACAATATATAGTTAGAAATTTTTACACTCATTTAAAAAAATCGGAATATTTTTAAAGACATTTAAATTTAATTTAAGTAATTGATGACACTTTATACACAGAGGCCCCAAAAAGTATTCATCGTTTGTTTGAAAACTTGCTTATCATTCTGCATCTAATGTGATGACATTTGAAGTGGCCAACACTGTCTGCTTTTCACATTGTTGAAGCGTGTCTTTTTTGTTTATTTGGGTTAATTTGAGCGATGCCATTCTGTGCATATTGTAAAAAGTTATTATAATTAGGATGCTGGATGGGGTGAGCAGTGTTTTGTTTAGGGGTAAGGTAATTATTGTATTTACAGTCATTTTTAAGTTGTTAAGTTAAGTGTTGGGGAGTTATTTAGCTGATGCTTTATTACTTTGGTCTTACCTCTGAAGCCTTGGCTCCCAACTATTCCTACTATTTCATAATAAAACAGAAAAGAGATTCTGTTTACAGTGTGCCATTTATGTTGCACTAGCCAGTCTCAATGTTATAATGAGACCTCCTGAATTTAATAGAGTGAACAAATGACCAGGATAAAAAACGAACCCTTTTTTTATTATTTAAAATAAATTCACCTTTTGTGTTACACAGAAGAAATAACGTCAAACGGAATGACAGAATGTCATTATTGGGTAAACTATCCCTTTCTCTTTTTTCATGTTTTTAAGACAATGGAAATGGTTTATCAGATTAATAAAAGTGAATAGGTTTGTTTTTATAAGATATTAGACAGTTGCAGTCACATTGATAGCAATCAAAATAACCTTAAGATTATCTATCAGGACAAATGGCATCCCATAATTCTGTTGGGACTTGGGACATGGATCGAAAATCGGCATGTCTAGTCACTCTATAAATATGAAACTGTGGTATTTCTAACCGTAGTCCGTGACGACTTTTGGAGCTCTCTGTTCATCCTGAACGTTGCGTTTCTTGTTCTTTGACTTCCATGCGTGATAAACCTTCAGTCTGCGGTGAAACTCCTCACGACATGCCGCCAACAACTCGATATCTGGAATAATAGCATGAAATAAAAAGAGTTAAAAACAAGTAAAGACATTTCCACAATAAAAATTTTCCATAACCATAAACAACAACCGTTTCAAATTGCTATGACAAGGTTAGCAATGCTCATTCCCTATTTTTATTTTTGTTCTGAAATCGAAAGAGACTAATACGAACCAACTAACAAAATCTATAGTGTTCCCATTTATGAATGAAACTGACAATATTTCATTGATTTAATTACAATTAATTTTTACATTTATGAATTTATTCAAATATGCTTCATTATGAAAAAGTACTGCTTATATCAATGTATTGAGTAAAACCCCCAAAGGAAGATAAATACATAAGCACATTACTGTGGCAGATGAGTGAAGCATTGTACATACAAAAAGTAGCTTGAGAAGTCCATAAATTGTTTTATTTCCATTTCATTGAACACAAGTCTATCACTGGCCTACAGCAATCCATTTTGCAAGTTTGTAAATCTGTCCAAGGTAGACTTAGGGACCATTCGCACAGGATGTATTCTTGTGCTCTGTCTGACCTTTTTTTAAATTGTTTGTCTATATATTATACGGCTGTCTTTGACCATTGCAATGCTTCTGGCCTGGAGCGCTGCATTTTTAAGATTATGTGTCAAGTTATTATTCGTTCAATATACAACCCCGAAAAAGTTGGGCAGGTATGGAACATTCTAATAAAAACTAAAAGGAATGAATTGTAAGTTCTATTCACCCAGTGCTGTATGGAAAGCACCACAAGAACACATTATTTGATGTTTTACCTATGATGTGAATATAGATGTTTTTTGAAAATATACACTCACTTCAAATCACGTGACTGCGATATGCTCCAAAAATGTTGGGACAGTCGAGTCTATACCACTGTGTAACATCACCATTTCTTCTAATAACATTTATTAAGTGCTTGGGCACTGAAGACACATTCTCCTTTTTGTTTGTATTAGCATGTTCCATACTGTCAGAATTGAGGTTGTTTAAAAATGTGTCTCAAGACCCCAGTTTCGAGTTCCATTCTGTTGCTCTCCATCCAGTTGTTGTACTAAATTAACAGCCCTAGAAAAAAAAAATTATCAAATTAAATCTTACCACAGGATGTATTGATGGCATCTCGTAATTCGGCATACTTCCACTTGCTCAGTCCATATTTCTTAGCATCAGCTTGAGTGTTAGTGGCCGATACCTGTGGACCTCTGAAAAACCAAACAAAACCAAAAGAAGGAATTAAAAAATAAGGGGACAAAATGCTAATGAACAATATTGAAAAATGCAAATGTCTTTCAGAGAACACAATCAAATACAATACAATACCTGTAACAGAATTTCCCATCTAATTAGAGCTGGGCATTTGAGTAACATATCTGAGCAATAATTATACATACATTAAATACAAAAAGATATATGTAAAATACCTCTATTTGAATTACTAATTTGTTGAAATGAACCAGACTTCCTAATGTTACTAAAAAAAAATCATTAATAGCATCACTACATTTACACTACAAACATACACCACCAGTCAAAAGTTTGGACAGGCATGAATTTGATCTCATAATCTTACAAATATTCTGACCATAAACCATACATGGGAACTCCTTCAATGCGGTTTAAAAAGCACCTCAGGATGCACCTTGTAAAGCTGGTTGAGAGAATGAATGGAGAAAATGGACAGTGTGCAGAGCTGTATTCTAGACAAAGCACATTGAAGAAGTTCAAATAGAAGATTGTTTTGATTTATTTGAACATTTTTTGTCACTACATAATTCTCATACGTGTCATTTTATCAACTATTATTCTAGAATATGGAGGGAATATATATATATATATTTTTTTTTTTAATACAGAATGAGTGTCTAAACTTTTGACTTGTAGTGTGCAGTACATGATTTGCAACAAAATACATCTACTGTATAAAATTCAATATAAAAAAATCATTTTTAAAGATTGATGTTACTGTCAGAGTAACCAATGGTTTAAACCAGTGGTTCCCAACCTTTTTTGAGTACTGGACCCCCATCATGTGTCAAACCAGTCTCAACAAAACATTATATTTCAGTAACAGAACAGTATTATAACACTGAATTTACTTGCATGGCTTGATACAATTGACAAATAAGTGACTGAGCTGGTCTTATTGGTAGAAAACCAATACCTTTGTATAATAAATATTTTTCTGTTTTTTTAAATGAAATTGTGGTGCTAAAATATAGCCAATTAAAAAATCTGGTATCAAAAAATATTTAACATAATACGATCATCAATCAAATACAATTTAAACAATTATACGGACCCCCTGCAATTACGCCATGGTCACACTGGTTGAGAAATACTGGTTTAAAGAACATCAGAATAAAAAATTACAACAAGTCTCAATAATAAGAAATCTTTCACGATCAGTTACAGAAACAGATCAAAAGCATAGCAACTTGTAATCAGATTAAAGGAGGAAACAGATTCATTCTTGAGCAGAAATGAATCTATAATTTGACTAATACAATAACTATATAGTTATATAGTTATTGTAGTTCCTATATAGTTACCATAACTATATAGCCTATAAAGTAGTTACTAATAATGATTCATATTATCTATAGCATTTGGAATAATTGAGAAAGATGAAATATTGTGACTGAACTGAATTGTGCAACTCATTATTATAAACCAATATGTGTAAATTTATAGTTTTTGAAGTGATTTTTCAGAGGATAAGATACAGCCTTTTGGTTGTAAACAGATCTGTAGTGATATGAACAAACCCCTCTACCCACCGAGCCAGCAGATCAGACATTTCCTTGGCCATTTCCTCCCTATAGGACATGATGATTGGACCGTACAAATGTTAGTATATGTATGTCTGTGTTAATACATGTACAGCATGTGTTTTATATCTGGATGTTATAACAGAATACTCCCCTGATTTCCCCATCATCTACATTCCCAATAATTACGTCTGTAGATATTTAACACTACTGTGTACTATGATAATCTAATAATTAGCAATATACAATAATGATGATTTTCAATAGGAGACATAGTGTAAAATGAAACATACATGGTCAAGCTCTTGAGATTTTGTTGTGGTGCAACACTGTAAAAACACAGAGGAAGAGTGTTAAATAGAGTGATGGAGACAAAAAAATCTCCATCATTAAATGGACAATACCACCACCAGTAATGCTTTAAAGGAATTTTCTGGGTTTAATACAATTATAGCTTTATCCATGGCATTTGTGAAACGTAAAGCATTTTTGTTAAAGCTCTTATGTGAATTATTCAGTAAAACCCTGTTTATTATTTGAGCTGTAAAGTTGTCTTAAAGAGGTGGCACTACTTTTCTAGGCGAATGAACATATGGTTCTGCCTTATGGAGGGACAAGTGACTCAAAAAATAGGTCATTAAAAATATTTAAATTGATCATTTTATTTGCTCTGCCCGTTGGGAATTGTATAGGTATGATGGTATCTATCAAGGATGTCAAACTGTTTCTAGAGTTCAGCTCCAACCCTTATTTAAAAACACACCTGAACCAGTTAAATCAAGGTTGAAAGTTACAGGCAGGCGTGTTGGAGCAGAGTTGGAACAAAACACAGAAATTAAATGAAACAAAAACAGCTTTTTGAGCCTTGTCAGATGCTTTGATACCAAATGTGCGGGTGTGACAGTACCTGCGCAGACCTGCGTCTGCGGGCATCTCCTCTGGAATCAGTTCTGCCTCACTCTGAGCGATCCGCAGGGCGAGCTCACGATCTCGCCGTTCTTGTTCCAGCATGGTTTGCCGTGCCGCATCCTGCTCTTTCTCCGCATCCAACTGCAGCTCCATCTCCTCCTGACAGACACAGTAATACACGCCACACATCAACCACTCCATCATAAATGGCACTTATATTTATGCATTTGCAACAGTGTATTCAAAGTACACACGTTAGAAGTCCATGTATCCATGACGTTACAAGCGCTCTTCTGGTTAAAGGAATATTACGGGTTCAATACAAGTTAAGCTCAAATCGACAGCATTTGTGGTATAATGTTGATTGCCACAAAAATGTATTTGACTCATCTGTACTTTTCTTTAAAAACAGCAAAAATCGAGTTTGTCAAGTGGCTAAACTTTTGAAACAGCTGCAGAACCCTTTTGGTTTGGGGTGGGAAATTAACACTCACCATGCTGCAAACATAAGTAAAATCTTACCAGTTGGCCTGTACATTGTTTAAAGGTTAAGTATGTAGATTTTTTTATGTTAAAATTCTAAAAAACTTGTAGTGCAACCAGTCTGACACAGCAACAATGGCTCAACCAATTACTTGTGTTTGGTGCAGGACTGTCTATTTCACCTGATCAATGGCAGATGGGAGGTGTGCCCTTACAAAATCCCTGCAAATTTGCGGCAAACTCTCCTCAGATATTTTCACATGCAAATTAGTTTTGCGGCAAACTTGTGGCAAATTGTCCAAACTTCTGGCAAACATTTGCGGCAAATCACAGGCTCATTTGCATGTAAAAAATAACAAATCTGGCAAATTTGCAGCTAGTTTTGATTTTCTGTTAGAGTGTTCAGGAAACCTCTTTGGAAACAGTTATTATTTTTGCAATACAATTTGGTGACACTAGTGGTGCAGAAATGACACACTTCAGCTTTAATGTAGAGGTTGACTGACAGTCGATTTTGATGATACCGATAACTAAAGTGGTGGAAACGCATGATAACGATTAATCGTAAAGTTTTAAAATCAATTTATTTAATATTAAAAACATGTTTTAAGTCTTTCCTTACTGTGATTGGCAAAGACATAGAGACTACAAGAGTCAAAAATAAGTCAAATCCCAGATGTTGTGCAACCAAAATCCCAATAATAACCAGAAAAAAACTAGATTTAGTGCATAACGTGGGACTTTAAATTATAAACAACCCCGAAATACACATCTTATTTTGAAATGTTTGTGCTTCCACGACACAAACACACATGGGGAGTAAACATGTGCTCTTTAAATAAACAATTACAATCAAATTGCTATTAAAAGAAATGTCACATGGGCTATGTAATGCTGTATGAGCAGTTATTTATCAACAGTTGATCATTGTTCATCAACAGTAAATCATCAGAAATAGCTTGTCAATTTTCATGTTATTTTGCTTTAATAATCATGAATTAGTCCATAAACAGTGATGGTGAAAGAGTCTTGGCTTCATTACAATGCAGTATATAGAAATATTCACCAAAGGAAGCTTTTTGTAGCCTTTATATTCACCAGATAAATGGTTTTGGTGACAAACACAAAAAAAAAAAAAAAAAAAAAAAAAAAAAAAGATTGGCAACTACTGCTGTCAATTTTTGCAGATAACTGATCATTAAAAAAAGCAACTATCGGCTCGGATTAATCGGTAGAACCAATATTTCGGTCGAGCTCTACTTTAATGTTAATAATAGTCCACATATAAGGGAAATACTTATGGCTCTAAAGATACTTATGCTTGGTGCATGTTCTCAAATCAGCCGAACTTGAATTGTGGACCAGTTGTGGGTAAAAGTTCTGGAGTGATATAGTGAAGTGTAAATCTCAGGTCACCTGCATTCTCCTCTCCTCCTCTTCTCTTTTCTTTCGCTCTTCCTCTTCCTGTTTCCTCTTCAACTCCATCTCTGCTTTCCTGATAGACACAGATCAATGGTCATTTACACATAGAAGTCTTAAAGGTGTAGCAGCAATAACAGTCATTTCAATTGTAAAGGTCAGAGAGTGGGTGTAAAATGACACTGACACACCATTCACTTTTATATCACTTCCATCATCTTCCACAAAAGACAGAAAGTAATTTGGTTTGGAACACATAAGGGTGAGAAATTGATGGCGTAATAATTATTCTTGGGTGAACTATCCTTTAGAGTCACATTTTCATGAAGTGTGCATCTGTATATACCGTAGGTAGACCAATATATATAGGTTTTACTGATTAATCAGTGTCGATAGTTGCTTTTGGGACACTTGGTTATCGGTAAAAAAAATTTGCATATATTTTTTTAAAATTATTATTATTATTATTATTATTATTCCTCTGTGGCCGGTGCTGGAGGATTCTACAGTTAAAAAGGCTTGGTTTTAGAATATTACAGCGGTCTCTAGAGGAAATAAAAACAATCATGTTGGGATTTTCTGTATCTATATCTTTTATCATTGACATATTTCGGTGCATATTTTGTTTAGATAATTAAGGACATGCAAAGAAAAATGCAAAACATACATTGTCAACACATACATTGTGTCTCCAACTTCATATCTTGTGAATAAATCATGTAATAAACCTTATTCCACATTAAACCTCATATGGTGAATATAAATCTTAATGTGGTAAATACTTCACTGATTTTACTTTTAAAAAGATGTACTTTTAAATTTTGAAACATGTGTATAAAATCATGAGCACTCACATGAGATGGAGATTCCAGTCATATCAGTAACCTTATAAAAATTGTTTTATTCAACATGGAGAGGGTACCCTTGTGGGGGCGGCCATGTTTGGATCACATGACCAGCCGAATACTACTCGCTTAATCTCTGTAACCACCCTGGTATAGGACACTTTCACTCATAGATTAATTTAATCATGGCTGACTGTGATTAATGAATTTCTACAATGGCATTTGTAACGGAAAACAATTGTGTTTGAATGATACTTCATCCACTCCCCTAGGTGTCAGTGTAAGTCCAAGACAACATACATAGAGAATGACTGAATGCACCTTTAAAAGTACCACTTTATGCACTGAATATTTCTGAAAAATAAACTGCATCTAGAATTTTAGTCATTTGGACTTTTGTAGCCTCTACGTCTGTGCCAATCATAGTAAAGAAAGATTAGGACAATGTTTTAACATTCTATAAATCGATTTTAAAACATATCAGTCAAGTAATCGGTTATCTGTCTTTTCCCACCACCTTAGTTATCGGTCTGTTGACTTCTACTGCTGTATACTCACAGGCGTCTTTCCTCTTCCTCTTGTTTGCGTCTCTGTTGATCTTCCTCACGTCTCTTTCTCTCTTTCTCCATTTCCTCTTGGATTCGTCTGAGACGCTCCATCTCCTCCTCCTCCTGTTTCTTCTTCTGCATGTTGCTGAGCAGCTCTTGTGAGCGTGTGACCAGAGCCTGATGCTCATGATCAATGTCAATACGGGTCATCACAATGCTCTAGAGGATGACACATGCAGTACAGAACTGAATCAAACTTTATAGGAATATTCTATGTTCAATACAAGTTACGCTCAATTGACAGCATTTGTGGCATAATGTTGATTAAAGAAAAAGTTTAATTCGGCTTGTCCCTCCTTTTCTTTAAAAACAGCAAAAATCGAGGTTACAGTGAGGCACTTACAATGGAAGTGAATGGGGCCAATTTTTGAAGGGTATAAAGGCAGAAATGTGAAGCTTACAATAAAAACACTTGCATTAATTCTTCTGTTAAAACTCATGTATTATTTGAGCTGTGAAGTTGTTTAAATTGTCATTTTAGGGTTTGTTGACATTACATCGTCATGGCAGAAAATGTTAGTATGCAATTTTAGCACACTAAAATCATGTTAACACATATTGTTTATGTCTTGTGTCTATACTTCTTAAAAAGTGAGAATTTTATCATTCAGAAACTGGCCCCCATTCACTTCCATTGTAAGTGCCTCACTAAAATTTGGGTTTGGGTTTTTTTTAAAGAAAAGGAGGGATGAATTGAAAGTAATTTTTGTGGTAATCAACATTATGCCACAAATGCTGTCGATTGAGCTTAACTTGTATTGAACCCACACTATTCCTTTACAAACATTACTGCTGCTAACATACTCAAGTACACACTTTTATGTGTCATTTTTATTTTATTGCTATATTAAGAATTATGGTGATCAGAATGAGATTTTTGCATTACAGTAATGAGAATTCCTCGAGGCAAATTAGATAATTGTCATTTAATAATGCCACAATCCAAATAATCTTAATGGTACCAGTGTTAATTGTGATTTTCTTTTCCCCTTTAGTAATAATATTTTTCTTTTGAGGAACATGTCCTTTAATTTAGTACATATTTCATCATGTTTTATTTTAGTCAATATTACTTTTAAATAACGTCATGGTTACTGCTGTAACCACCGTACCCTGAGGGAAGGAACAAGAAGTTGTCTAATGAAGTGCCACAAGGGGTCTTCCTGGGACGCCAAACGTACCTCTGAATCTGAGAAAAGGCCAATGTCAAGTTGGCAGACAGAATTTGCATGCCCCGCCCTGGTTATAAAGCGAAGCAGGGCGGCGAATACCAGTCAGAATTTTGCACTGAGGAGCCGAAAATAAGGTATGGCCATTTACAGTGGTAGGTCTAGTGCGGTGGCAGGAAGGACACAACGTCTTGTTCCTTCCCTCGGGGAACGGAGGTTACAACAGTAACCATGACGTTCCCCTTCTGTCACTCACTCAACGTTGTGTCCAATGAAGGGACACAAGGGGTCCCATATAAAATGCCACGCACTGATCGTGTTATGTGAACTGCCGAGACAGGTGCAAGCAGGCTACTGCGTGCTAGAGGCAACTGTGTCGGCTGCACGTAGCCCTTCCCAATGCCCCCAAAGAGGTGTCATATACAGACCTTAGGTTCCCCGCACCTCTGAGGGAGGGGACCAGGCACTACATGACTAGCCTGGGAGCAAGCCCGGCAGCCACACCTTTTCTCTCACATGTATCTTAAATAGAAAAGCAAAGCACGTACCAGACACAGTAACGAAAAGGCTGGGTCTGCCTCCTCCCGGGGCAGCTTGCTTGCAGGCTCACAACTTGGTCCCTGAAGGGGGTCGTAGGAACCTTGGGCACGTAGCCCGAGAATGTGCCAGACCGAACTCCAGGCAGATGTCGCGGACAGAGAACGCATGCAGGTCTCTAACGCGATCAGGAGGGCCGTCTTCAGGGAGAGGGCCTTGAGCTCAACTGAATCAAGTGGCCCAAAGGGGGGTGCCCGAGAGGACCACAGAGAGATCCCAGGAGGGGAACAGGCTAGACCGGGGAGGGTTCAGTCTCCGGGCGCCTTTCAGGATCCTGATAATCAAGTCGTGCTTACCTAGGGACTTGCCATCTACTGTGTCTTGGTGGGCTGCGATAGCAGCTACATATACCTTCAAGGTGGAGGGGGACAACCTCCCCTCCAGCCTCTCCTGCAAGAATGAAAGCACTGACTGAACTGCGCACCTCTGCGGGTCTTTGGCTCGAGAAGAACACCAATTGAAGAACAAGCGCCACTTTAGGGCGTAAGGTTGCCTGGTGGAGGGAGCTCTGGCTTGGTTGATCATGTCTATGACTGAAGTGGTAGATCCACTAGATCTTTCACATCCCATCAAGGGGCCAGACCTGGAGGTTCCAGAGGTTTGGGTGCAGGTGCCAGAGGGTGCCTCGTCCCTGAGAAAGAAGGTCCTTCCTCAGGGGAATTTTTTGCCACGGATTAGTGGGAGAAACCTCAGTAGGGCAAGAGATAAAGCCAACAACTCTAGGCAGTTGATGTACCAACGCTGCCGGGGTCCGTTCCAGAGGCCAGCGGCAGCGTGCCCATTGCACACAGCACCCCAACCCTGTCAAGGGGAAGGGGAGGACCTTGTACTGATACGCCTGGCCATCGAACGCGAACCGTAAGAAGGGTCGGTGTCGAGGCAGAATGGAGATGTGGAAGAACCAATCTAGCTGTTGAACACAGGTAAGAATCTGTTTCTGCGTGAGCATTTTGAACTGGAGTCTGTGTAATGCTCTGTTGAGAACTCACAGGTCCAAGATTGGTCGAAACCCGCCGCTTTTTTTGGGTATGATAAGTAAGGGCTATTAGAAACCCTTCTCCATCTCGGCTGGAGGGACAGGCTCTATCGCATCCTTGAGGAGCAGGGTCGTGATCTCTGCTCGTAAGGTGCTGGCTTTCTCGCCGCACACAGAAGTGGAGAGAACACTGCTGAAACGAGACGGGAGCCAGGCGAACTGAATCACGTAGCCGAGTCGGATGGTCCTGGCCAGCCAGCGCAACGGATTGGGAAGTGAAAGCCACGCATCCAAACTCAAGGGACAATCGCTATTGACATACCGGGCGGGGCTTCATGGCAGGGGGGAGCAGGTAATAGCGCATCGGGAGGCAGAAGAGCGTCCCGAGGCTTGGGTGCTGAGAAAAGACTCAAAGCACTTACCTTGCTCCGCGCACCCGGTAGGGGGTGGGTTAGAGACAGAAGAAGAGGTCCTAGAGAGGTGTCTTCGGAACTCATCAGTGCTGGCCTTCCCCGGCTGAGCAGTCGTGGGGCCGGAGGTGAGGGAACTGCGTTCGGGGAGCCAGGACTGTAGAGTTTTGGGGCCGGGGTGCTGTTAGAACGGCACGCACCGGCTGGATGACCCAGGGATGACCCAGATTTTGAGTGCCTTGGCTTGGTGAACTTGCAGGAGAGCCATAGCATGCAGGGCAGAGGCGGCCTGTACGGTGGCGCTGTAGACTTTCGAGGTCAGTGATGACGTCATTCTACGGGCTCCTGAGGTGAGTACTGGGTGGTCGCCAAATGGCGGCATTCTCGGGACACAAGTGGATCGCAACCGCTCCGTCCACCTGGGAGACAGGGTATCGAGAAAAAGCCACGACTGCAATGTTGTCATGCTATGTTCTCGCACTGAGAACATGAACCATTCATAAAACTCTGCCTGCGTGTGATCGCAGCCCAGGCACGCGAGGCAGCTTTTATGACCGTCAGAAGTGGAGAGAAATCAGCCGTATCCAGGAACAACACAGAGGCGGAAAGACATCTTTAAAAAGACGGGTCCTGAAAAGGACGTTCAACGCCTGCTGTGTATTGCTCTTTTATGACTGGGAACTCAAACTCTTTTAAAGGAAATAAACTCTTTTTAGGAGGAGAAACACTCTTTCAGGCAATGAAAGCACTGTTGAAGCGCCCAGGGGCATGGACTGCACAGCGTGCAGAGAGAGAGAGAATGCCAGCTGCAAACGCGCCGTGGATCCAACAGCAACGCTTCTTGCCAACAGAGGTGAGTGGAACAGTGGTGAACTCAGCTTTGCTGTTGCACAACCGTTTGGCTCTGAAGAAAAATTCTGACTGGCACTCGCTGCCCCGCTTCCCTTTATAACCGTATGTACGGGGCGGGGTATGCAAATTTTGTCTGCCAACTTGACATTGGCCTTTTCTCAGGTTCAGAGGCACATTTGGCATCCCAGGAAGACCCCTTGTGTCACTTCATTTGACATAACGTCAAGTGAGTGACAAAAGGGGAACTTACAGTTATTTAAAAACATATCAAAGATTAATGTTAAGTATGTAAAATAAAATAACTTGAGAA